>JBCFXI010002913.1:0-14671 GCA_038496175.1 Ampulex compressa
CCATATATATATATATATATATATGGTCGATGCCAGCTGGCCTTTTATTAGTCTCCAGAATTTAGGCGCGTCTACTTTTCTTTTTCATAAACCTTGTCAGAGGAGGAAGAGGACGAGGAAGGGGGAGGGGGGGGGGTTGGTGCGATTAGTCGCCGCGCGTAATTGATAGAGGCTATCTGGCTACCCCCATCGAATCGCCGCGCCGTCGGCGCGCTTCGAGGCGAGCGACACGAATCGATAATTCTCCGACCCGTTTTCCGAGTTTAACGAGTTAATGGGCATCTCGCGCGTCGATGAAAAGAACGTGGGCTTGGACGCGTCCACCGGGGACGACGGACCTCGAACTTCATCGGACGCCAAGTTTCGATAGCGTATTGCGAATAATCTACGGCCCGGCTTAAAACTAGGAATTTATAGCGGCTTTGTGGGAAACTAATGCCGGTATTAATGGGCGATAAGGTTAATTATCGTCAGGAGGAAGGAACAATTTGGAAGAAAATTCGAGTACGATATTATGGTTTTACATCGAATTTGTAAAAATACTCCGAGGGCTAAAAACGGAGGAACGAGAGGTAAGAAGCGGTAGAACGCGGGGAGGTGAGAAGTTCTTGGCAAGAATCTTATCGTACGTACACAATGGGCAAATTCGCGGTGACAGGTCGGCGCATGCATGTATTTATACGAGTGGCCTTGCACGCGCTTCCGTTCCGACGGCAGCACCTTTTAAAAGAAAACGGTTATCTCGGGATGGGGTAGAGATGGCCCCGTTTGCCACTGCTTTCCGCTTAAATATTTAGCGAGCTATTTTCAAAAACTCCTGTCTCGCTCGCTTCGAAATCTCGCATGGGAGCACTACGCTTTATAAGTCGAGCGAACGGGTTTTCGGGCCATTCGTATTCCGAGGAAGCATAGCGAGGTATGGACCTTTATCTCCACACGGAGGGTTTTAAAGGAGAAGGGGCCTTCGCTCCTCGTACTCGGAACGTACGACGTCGATGCTTCTCGATTTAGCGCAAACAACTTTTTCGTTCGTTCGTTTCGATCGACATTCCTTTCGGATCGTCGCGCTTTTTGGAGAAGCATCGCGTTAAGCAACGTTATCGTTGAAAGCGTAGGGCGTAGCGCGAGGCGTCGGTAGGACGCATTCGTCGTTCGCGCGGACGTCCAACGATGGAATTGTATCGGGAGGGGAGGGAGGGGGATATCGAGAAACGTTCGGGTCGCTCGGTGGTTGCTCGTTCGAAGGCCTGTTTATGGATAATTTCGAAATTAAATGTTTGCGCGATAAATGTCAGGCTTGGAGTGCTTCCGCGTTTCCTGGCCGGCTGTTCCGGCCGCTCGTCCCGGCGTAATAACGGAGAGTGGTCGGATCGAGGAGGCACGGACGGAAGGAGAGGAGGAACGAGCGCGAGAGGGACGAACGGAGGAAGCAAGGGGCGCGACAGGATATAATTAGCATTAACAAAGCATCATCGGCGGCGAATAATAACCCTATTAATTATGTTCCACCGTGCTAGCCTTCTCGATGCCCGATATATTTGGCATATTTAACCTGCCGATAATTCGTTCGATAATGGAGGACCGGTTCTGTCGACGGGCGAGCCCGACGTTACCGTTTTACGGGCGCAAATATAGGAGTAACCCCGACGTATCCGACGATCGAATCTCCATTAATTTCGACGAGGGTCCGTTGCCCCGAAACCCGCAACATTTTTCCGCTCCCTCGGTACCGGGCCCGCTCGCCTCCGCGTTCCAATTTTTTTTGTTCCCCACGACCGCGGTAGCTGCGCTATTTTTTCAACGAGATCATGCGTTACACCGAGTTCGTGATCAATCGGCCGCTCATCAAGCTCGATGGGAGGATTGATTTTCATACAAGAATAACCGTACCCGGCCAGTCGCGACTCGTAACGGCGAGTTATAGTTTACCCGTTAAACTTTATCATCTCCGTTTCAGGCGCGACAACGAACCTCGCCGCCCGCTGGAACATCGATCCACGATCCGAAGATGATGTTCCACGTTGATCGAATCGAATTCTCTCCGTCCGTATTTTCTATATTCGTCGAATCGTCGATCTCTCGCGAAGTTTGATTTCTAAACGAGTGCTTTCGAGGAAGCGTTCGATGCTCCTCGAAGGAGTTTTCCTCGATCCCGGATTTTTACGATGCCGCGAAATTAATCGAGACCCTTCCACGTGGCCGTGAAGTTAGAACGACGATGGCTCGCGTGGGTCGTCGAATAAGGTTCCAGGGTGGCAGCGGTGTCGCGATATTTTTCCTCGGTGCTGGTCGAGAGAACGTGGCCGAAGCGACGATTAATCGATCGTCGCGATCGCGTGGAATAACATAAACGGCCGACGGTAAATGGCGCGTTCAATTATGTCCCGTGTCGCTGCTTCGAAGCGGCACCTCTCAATTAGCTCTCCCTGGCGCACACGCGCGCCCGTCCTCACACCGACGGACGCGTCACGGACTACGCACGTGCTACGTCTCGATATGGGCGAGTACGTGCCCTCGATACGTGTGATTCTATGAACTACGGTTACAAATGGCAAACTGCAAGGTTAAAGTGCCGGAAATCGACGCGTACCTGGCCTCGAGCTCTCCAATACGGGCTTTGCGCGACGCTAATCGGTGGACTCCTCGATCGGTCGCGATCCATCGAATCGCCACGGCCGAATAATCGCGATAATGTTGACATTCTCATCGCGGTTGCATAAGGGAACGTTGAGATGCGACGAGCCGCGATGGTGCGGTATAAACCAATTTCGATCTCTATGCCGAACATCTTGAGTCGTATCCCGTTTATCGGCCCTAAATCGTTTTCCACGTTATACAGATATCGAGAATCTTGTGGTACCGGAAAACCAATAGTGGATTCTAGGCCGATCGACTTTAGCGATCGAAAATAGGAATTGGAAGCATTTGGAAATGGAAATATTCTCGACGTAGAATGGTTATGGTCGACGATATAACCGATCTAACTCCGACAACCTTATCGCCACAAAGAGGGATAGCGTGGTCGCCGATCAATGGGTATTCTATAAAGTTCGAAAGGCATCGCTTTAGGATCGACGTGCGATGCGATATGGGTGCAAATAGCAGGGTACAATGAGCACCGTTGTATTTGCTATCGTTAAACACACACGCTGTCCGCATACGATTGGTAGTGCGAAGAAACGGTAGGTTTATCGTGCGTCCGCGTACGATGGGAAACGTAAGCGCAAAGTTTTTTGCGGAAAGCTTCCGAAGAGCGACGAATGTTTGCTTACCCCATTATCGGAACACACCTTTTAATTTGCGCAGAATAAAATTTAGAGGAGAGGAAGAAGATATAACAAGAGTAGAGTGAATAATAAAACAAGAGGAGAGGAAGGAACGAAAATAGGATCGAGCGATGGAGAGTAAAGAATCGAGGAGCAGGAGGAGGGGGGGGGGCTGTTTTGGCGGTAAGGTGGGAGTTTTCCGGTGGTGTTCGGTGCCAGAGCCAAAGCGGTGCTCCTGTCCACGGCGACGGCTCCGCAGATCTCGCGGGCGTAACCCAAAATCGACGTGACCGAGAGAGAATTGCTCGAGATATCGGGAAAGACAATAAGCCCCGGAATACGGTGAACGAGTATCCAGGAAATGCACGACGCGGAGAATTGAAAGCACAGTGCCAAATGGGACGCGGGTACAATGGGAAAGGTGGACTTCTTGTCTTGGCTCGCGGCAGACGCCGATAAAGGCCAATAATCCTCCGGACAATAGAAATCCCTGACGTTCCGGTACGTTGCCTCGCGCGGACTCCCGGCTTTTCCGCATGCGGGATACGTTGCTGCACCGAGATGCGCGAAAGAAACTAACAGGCGCTACTTTATCGCCGCTCCACTTTTCTCGACATCGACTTCGAGGATGGCTCAACTTGGAATCTTCTTTCTAAGATCGGACACTGGATCGACGGTGGCCGGTGCGTACATTTTGCGCTAACAGATGTATGCGGACGCGTACCACCTTTGCATCGCATTCCGCAGCGGATACTACGAGCGCTTGGACGATCGCAGAAAGAAGGATCGACTACGAAGGAACGAGAATAGTCGTAAAACCACTATGACCATCGTGCGTATTATCGGGCGCTTAATGCTCTGTAAGGAAAGTAAAGCATGGCATGGTCGCGAGGCTATTCTCGACAAATCGGAGGATCGCAACGGCAAGCGTGGCGCAATAGTAACTCCAAGAACAAAGTTTCGATGTTCGAGTTGGAAGGGAATACGCTCAAAGGAGAATTCGGCGAATGGCCGAAGGAGTCGCGGAGGTTTATTTCGGATTCAAAACGTGGGAGAGAGGAGGAGAGAGAGAGGAAGAAGGAGAGTTAGGAGGGGGGAGGGAGGTGACCGAATCTCGGTTTTCGAGATCTTTTCCCTCGTACGACGCAGTCGCGGATAAGAATCTCGAGATGTCGCGAAAGTGGAACGGAAGTAAGCCGAGGCAGGGATGGGACGTAAATAATTAATCGGCAGCCCCATTAATAGTTTCGCGGACGGCCTCGGCCCTCTATCTTTGTCCGCGATCTTTCGCGATCTTTATTTACTGCGTTTTGACCGGTAGAAGGGTTGGATGATGAAAGGCGGTGGGAGGGTAGGGGAGGGGTGGGTGATGTCGGAGGGTGGGCAGGAGCGCACACGAGCGCCACTTGTATCCATTATGCGCGTGGAGTTATGAGGCCGACGTTTATTGGCTAACTTGTAACTCTTCGCAGCCAGTCTAAATTATTCTCCGGTCCTTCCAGAAGCCTCGTAAGTTTATTTCAATTTGGCCCGGTCTCGAGTCCTTGCCTCGCCCCTGCCGCCTTATCCGCCCTTCTTCTTTAACGTCGCGAGGAGATTTATAAGGTACCGCCGACCAGGAATCTTCGCTGGATACAAACTTGCTCGGCGGGAGAAAAAAAGGGGCGGGCGGGGGTGAAAAGGGAATCGTTCCCCGAGTCTTAATCTTTAACGCCTCGGACCCGGCGGCAGTTTGAATTTAAGCGTTCTTACTTAGCGCGCCAGTGGCCTCCCTCGTAAAGTCTACGGAGATAGCGCGGCCGTGGGGCGCGGTATGCGAGTTAAAACAGTCGTGAAACAAAGAAGAGAATTTCCTAGGATGGCGAATGCGCGGGGAGAAGAGCGCCAAAGGGGGCAGCGGGCGAGGTTGTAAAAGAGACCGGGGAGGAGGAAATAGAGCGAAAGGTGGAAGACGAGGCGCCGTGCCGTCGGTTTGCTCGTCAGTCCTGTCGTCGGCCTTCCTCTCCGCCGCCGCCACCACGACGCACCTCTATTACCCTCGTAAACGTCGGCCCGATCGTGCCTATTCGTCCATTCGCGCCATCCAAAGTTGAGCGGTGCTCGGGATAATGATAAATCTCGCATCCGGTAGGTGGTCAACGCGAATTGACGACTTATCTGGAAATACGCGCTAGACTTCCTTGGAAGATGGAATAATCCGAGTCGATTTTTAAGAATATCCGAGCGCTCAATATCGACGCGTTGCTCGTTGCGATTTCGATCGTCGTTTACGAACGATCGCCCCGATGCTCGAGGCCTTATTCGTTCTTTTCTCGGTGCTAAATACTTTTCTCCTCTCGTCGACGATGGTTCGTCCACGTAGCATTCGCGGTGCGGAGAATTTCAAAGAAGCTCGACGTCGTAAATGCGCGAGCTCGATCGAGCTTTCCTCCTTCCCTTTTCCTCGAAACTCGTTCCTTCGGCGCACGCGAGCTTCGGTGTACCGTCAACGTGGACCTCTCACGAGCCGCCGCGGCTTCTCCGCGGCATTTAAC
Source organism: Ampulex compressa (assembly GCA_038496175.1). Taxonomy (NCBI): domain Eukaryota; kingdom Metazoa; phylum Arthropoda; class Insecta; order Hymenoptera; family Ampulicidae; genus Ampulex; species Ampulex compressa. The sequence goes on from JBCFXI010002913.1 coordinate 5,801, forward strand.
CGTACGATAAAGGGTATCCCGCTCCTGGAACTTCCTCCCTTGCCGCGGAAAAATCGAGAGCAAACTTTTACCCCGAGGTATTTTCGCGTAGCCGAGAGCCGCGAGCGCACGATTATACGGTTTCTTCTTTTACGGTGCTTCGCGTATAAAGAAATCCGCGATACCTGTCGCCATAAACTGTTTGTAAATGGCTTTACTCGAAAAGCACGAAACGTCCCTTTGAGTTTCTCGAGAGGATACGGAGGAGTTCGCCGATCGAAAATCGAGGTAATCCTAGTCGGCGTCCTCTTTCGCCGCTCGTCGGCCGTTTCGTCCGCGAAATCGGTGCGTCCACGAAGAGCTTCCCGCAAATTCGGGGAGGGGGAGAATTCGCGCTCTGTATTATCTCGCGGGTGCAGTCGTGAAGGAAGAAATTTATCGTTCGTTATTAGCAAATGTAGCGCGCGAAACGAGGGGAGAGTTGGCTCGAAACGTCGATAAAAAAAACATCGTAATGGAGAGATGCGAGAAGGGTGCAAGAAGCCGGGAATTCGCGGAGGCAAAGAGAGGCGTGGATGAGACTGATATCGCGCCTGTCGACTCTCCGTTTCTTCCGCTCTGCTGGACTTTGAAAAACTCGTCGAGGAAAGGGACGTCTGAGCTTGGAAATCAATTATGGACGGGAGAGGAAAGGACGTATATACCTATATCCATCGATACGCGCGTTCGCCAGTGTACGTGGAGGACGCGAGGAGATCAAAAATCGTAGGACCATCGGAAGCTACCGACTCGGGAATAATCCCACGGATCTTCTTCTCGCGCTATCGCAAACTTCTCTCTCGCGCGAAAATCGCGCTGGCAAAATTAAAGCGCGAGGGAGCGAGCAGCGGGAACATTATACTTGCAAATTCCCCGAAAGGATCTTCGATCCATCATTGCGAGGTGCGCCGAGCGACCGGCATTTTTTCCGTACCACGGTGTCGTTACGAATTGCTCGCATATTCCACCGGACGGCCGGCCATGTTCTATCGCAGCTCGTTACGTTTAATCCGGAACATCGTTTACTCGAAGATCCAGAAATCCAGATGGGTATCGATCCACGGGGCGTCGTGGCGCGCGTTGGAATCAAATTACCATAGGTATCTACCTAAAAATCCACGGTCGATGGCTAAGGTCAATCTCCCTATCCGTACTTTGCGAATTCACGGACGTATCCCCAATCCTTCACGGTGCTCAGTCTCGGTCCTGAAATAACGGAATTCCCAGCGCTACGACGCTCTCGATTACAGCCGCTTTTAGGAGGTTCACGGACGAAAGAGCGGAGGATTCGCGAGGCACGAGGAGTCGGGAAAGAGCGGTAGGTTATTCGCGTATATATCATCCCAACGGAGGAAAATGTAGCGTGGGCAATGGTCAGAAGATTGGCTAGCCGGGGAAAAAATGGCAATACCTCGGAGAGCCCCGTTCATTCGGTGTTTTATCATGGCGGGTCGGCGGGTCGGCGAGGCGAGCAGCGGAGCGCGCGATGGCGGGTCCTCGGGGGAGTATTCCGAGGGTTCGGCGTAGGAAATCAGTCGGGCAAGAAATTAAATATTACCCCGAGGAGCGAGGGCGTACGCGGCCGGAGTTTCGGCGGGCAAGCTGCCGGAGCCACGAGCCAGGAGTTTGGCGTCTGGAGTGGCGGGGCTCGGCGGGGCTCGGAGGGGCCCGGCGGGGCCTGGAGGGGCCGGGCGGGGCGTGGGGGCGCGATACCGCGATGTACAGGTCGTGTCACTCGAGTCCCACGGGTATCCGGGACAAATAACATCCCGACATGGAGGCGGCAAACGAGAAAGTACACCCCTCTTCTCTCGGCTCTGCGTCTTCGTCCCTTTAAAACGTACGTCGCTCGACTCTTCTCTGTCCACGAGCCAAAAGAATATCGATCTCTCCGTATCCCCCCTCGTAATTTCGATGTCCGCCCCAGTCACCGCCGGGAACGCTCCCGTTCGTGTCCCCGAACTAGCTCGAGTCCTGAAAAATACGTTTAAATATACGCGTAATGGGATGGTGAACGGAGAAATAAATTTAAATCCTACTTCGCGAATTCTCCCGCGCGATAAGCTTTAAAGTGGTGCGAAAGCATTTTAAATGCAAAAGATCCTCGGCTAAACGTCTCCCGGGTGGTCGAGTGCAACCGAGCGGGCCTCGGGGATAAACGAAGACGCGCAAAGACCAGCGGCACGTGCCACTAAAGTGTCTCGTCTTTAAACAAACTCGTACCCCGCTAAAAGTATCCTCTCACCGGTCTCGTCCTCGACGAATCTTAAAGCGCCGATTAATGCCGGGAATTACTTTTTCCTCCCACGAGCGACATCCCTTTTCCCTGGTACCGCCGCGGGGAGGATAATACCGGACGTTCGGAAGAGCGGGGCTACCCCTTGAAATCTCGTTCGACGATTAACGATTAAGGAAGTGGAAATGAAATTTAATTAGTCGCGCGGCTTACGCTCTAAGAAAATAAAGCAACGAGTCAGGCGGCGGGTGATTCGCGGTGCGCGATGGAGAGCCAAAGGCTGGCGGAGCGTGGCCCGCGACTCCCGAAGGATGGCCCTCCTCCGAAATCCCCTGGACGTTTCCTCGGCACGAGGCGGCGCGGGAGGAGGGCCGGGGGGTGGAGTGGGGGAAGGGGCGCGATAATGCAACGGACTCAACGTTTCTTTTGTCGCGACGGGATAAAGCGCGACTTAAGCCAGGGCCGAGGGCTGAGGGCGTTTAAGTCGGCGACAGAGACGATTCTAATTAAATCGGGCGCACCTCTTTGGCCACCCACCCCTCTCGTCCTCGCAGCGTCCTTACGGTTATTGTTGTAATTATCGTCGGCGCGTGCAGCTCCGACGTAACGGTTGCGTTTTAGAGCTACCAGTGGTAGAGGCGGTTGCCGCCGCTGCTGCCGCTGTTGGTGTTGTTGTTGTTGTTGCTGTTGTTGTTGTTGTTGTTGTTGTTGTTGTCATCGTCGTCGTCGTCGTCGTCGTCGTCGTCGCCGTCATCGTCGTCGTCGCAATTGTTTGCCCGAAAACTTCCTTACCGATCTCTCTCCCTCCCCGCGGCGTTCATCCTCTCGCGCGGAGTCCCCCTACGGTCGAGTCTACCTCCAGTTTCGGCGTACCCACCAACTTCTCCTACGTGTTCCGGTAACTGGGTTTGGTTCACCTGCGTCGAGTTTAATATCGTAGCGACTCCGACCCGAGGCGAATCGAGCCGACGGGACCTTCACCGTGCCGGTAGATCTTCCCTTCTTCTCGATGGAGCGTTTCCGCCGACACGATCGCGCGTTATTCGATTAAAGATCGGCATTTTTTTCACGGATCGCCGGTATTTATATGCATTATCGTTTACGGCCGTTCAGACGACAACGAATTTGGGTTACGGTACACGGCGAAATGGATTCAGATCTCTCGCTCGAAAGGTACGTACTTAACGAGCTCGTATTTTAAATCGCATTTCCATCCCGAACGTGCGATTCTTCGAGGGATGCCGTGGAAGGTAGCGCCGAGGGATGCGCGGGGCATCGAGAATTACGATCGTCGGTCCCTTCGCGAAGAATCCACGGCTGTGGCGCCTATCGGCAAATCGTAGCGAGTTCCGTTCGCGTATCCGCATAACTCGGTTTAGCGGGTTTACACCGAGTCTAATATCGTCGCGTCGCTACTCAAAGAAAATCGAGTTGACGAGTCGTCAGGGCGCCTCTTTGTCTCGAGCTCATACGCGTCTCTCGCTCGCTTCGCTCCTCCGCCCTCTCCCCGCTTTCCTTCTCCAGAGTTACTTCGCGCTTTCAGCTCTTTGACGTTGCGCGCGGAAAACGTCTTTCGGCACAGCGCCGCGCCGCACCGCGCCCTCCCTCCTTCTATCCGGGGCCCCGACTTTCCGCGGACCAACTTTCCTGATATTTTTAGATACGTCCGTCGACGAGCGTTATTCTCCGCCATTTCGCGCGCCCTTCGTTCCTCCCGCGAACCGAGCAACATCCGCGCACCAAAAAATCCCCACGACTCCTTTCACGAAGGGCATCGGTTTCTTTTAGGTTCCCGTTTAGGTTCCTTCAGTTTCCCCATGCGGAGCGTCTCGGAAATAATTCAATCGGTATTTGCGCATAATCGTTCGTCATCGAGGATACACACGCCAAAGAAGATTCGTACCGGTAAATCAGCGTATTTCGTCGTCGAAACGGAGACGACGGGGACGACCCGATGGTTTCCGTCCTGGGACCGGCGAGTGCAAAGGGTTAAATCGGGTAGAGGGAGAGAATGCCGTCGCGGTGGCGTCGCTAAAAACTTTATCGCCCGGCAGCGGCGAACTGCATTAACTCCGTTCCCGAAAGCCCCGGCCGTGTACGCGGGGCTCATCGAATTCGATGACGAGTGCCCAAAGGGAAAAGTGGTCCGCCGACGGTCGACCGCCGCCCACCGGTGCCCGACCTCGCCCGCCTTCGCCCACCATCGCCCACCATCGCCCACCATCGCCCACCATCGCCCACCATCGCCCACCATCGCCCACCATCGCCCACCATCGCCCGCCTTTGCTCTCTTCCACCTCCCTCGGACTTTACCCCGTTTTTTATCTCTCTTCGACCCGGCCATGTTTTACCCGCCCTCGGCTCGCGGTTTTGCCCGCCGGCGACCGTTGCGAAAGTTTTCACTATTGTTCCACCCTACCGGCACGTTACACTGGCCGTGTAATAGAATTTGTTGTAAAAGTTACCGGCACCTGTAGGGAAAAAAGGGCAAGCAAGGTTACGAGCGCTCGGTGTCCGGAGCATAACCACCGGGTTCATCGTCGAGCCACCTGCCGTCGAATAACCCCGCGGATACTTCGTCTTTAGTATTAGTTCGCGTCTCGTTACGCCGGTTATTAGGAACCATCGTAAACATCCCGATCGAACGCCCGCGCCGCTTTCTCGCCCCTCTTCCACGGCTTCGTTCCTCACCAAGAGACCGTTACGGCCGAGAATTCTCACCACCCGCTGAACCTCTCGGCGTTGGGTTCGATGCACGCTCCATGGCTACGCGATGGATTTGATGGCCGCCCTAAACCGCGCAACGTTTCGGACTTGCCGCGCGGACCGTCGAACGATTTCGCTACGGACGATGATCGCGAAGGAAGCTTGACCTTCCGATCGACGGAAAAGAGGAAACGGTCCGAGTCCAAGGAGGGAGTAGGAGGCTCAGCGAGGTGGACAGGGCGTTGACCCATTTGCCCTCTCCTTCCCGCGACCCGCTTCCCCTTCGCCACGTCCATCGAGAGGGTAAACCGGACCGGAATAGGCGGAGCTGCGAATTAATATCGAGGTAATGACATTCCTGCGGCACGTGTCGCCGCGACTCCGCTCGTAACCTGCCGCGCTGCCGACGGGGCAGCGGTCACGTGGCCCGGATCTCATCAAAGTTTCATCTTTGGCGCGAAGACACGGCACGCCCGCGGCGCATCTCGCCCCTCGCCTTCTCCGGGGCCGGGCATTGATGCGGCTCCGGGCATTAATACGTCGCCGCGGGACATCCCTGGCATATTGTGGCCGCGCGTGCCGGCTCTTCCTCCCGCCTTGCCCACGATACATCCCTCCCCGCCCTCTCGCCGATCGTAAATATCGCGCTTTCCTCCCGTGCGCCAGGGGGGAGCACGGTTATTAAAATCGTGGCCGGGATTACGAGATCGGGGGCGACGTTAAGGGCATTAATCACGCGCGTGTAAACGGGCCACACCCCCCGCCGATTCTGCGCCCCGACCGGGCTAACTCGCGGCTAATTTCTCCTCGGAACTCGACGAAGAGGGGCGACTCTGCTCTCTCGTCGGGGCCGATGGAGAACTCGTCCGAGACCTCCGTCGAGTCTTCCGCGAGGGTGGCCGCTGCTGCGCCGACCACCCTCGTTGCTTTACGTCTTAATCCTCGTCCATTGGCCGAATGCTATATACGCTTGCTTCGTTTACCGATCACGGATCGGCAGTCGCGTGCAAACGTATTTTTTATTTCAAATCATTTTTTATCCTTTCCAAGCGGAAGGAGGAATCTGTATCGAAGACTTTCGACGGAGATGAGACTTCCATGCGACGAGAAGAGGTTTCGAAGGGGATCGAGCTGTATGCTTCGAATAGAGATTTCGTGGAATCGTTGGCAGGTTACGTCGAGGAATTGGCTGTAGGGCAAAGGGTTAACGATCGGGCGGGGAATCGAAAATAAATGCAGAGGTGACGAGCGGCGTCCGAAGAGCGGTGGCATAAATAATGCGGAATTTGCGGAGGTAGAAGAGCGGATTTGCCGAGTGGCCGTGGCCGATGGTAATAAAGGAATTAACCGTCGATGCGATTCCGAAGCGGGAATGCGAGTCCAGCATTTTCATTATGAACGCGAATGCGCGGAGATGTTTCGAGCGGTTGCAATGCTCGCCGCGGTATTGCAAGTTTAATGCTAATTCGCTCGGTGGCCGAACGGCACGGCCAGGCGCAATTTCTCCCGCGAAGATTCCGCTTCTAATGGGAACTCTTTGAAAACCGTCCGTACAGGGACGGCGCTTTAAACGAAGAATACTGCGAACCCCGCTTTGCGATAATAATTCATTCCGGGGGATCGTCCCGCTAATTCATTCTGACGCGTTAAAAATTGAGAATGTTATCCCACAAACCAGTTATTTTCCCTCTCGATGAACAGCGGTGGGATTTAATTTTGCCAAAAAATCTTTCCGTAAAAAAGCAAAGAAAGAAGCGATGGAATAAACGTTATGCGCGATAAATAGCAACGCGCAGAAACCACCGATTCCGTTCGCGGTCATTAAAATGCAGTCTCGCGAATTTTCTCGCGCAGAGGAGACAAGAGCGTTTCAAATTCGTTCCCAGCCATCGAATCGATGCGCGTCGACGCTCGTATCGCCGATTCGCGCAGCGGAGGGTTCGCGTCGGGAAGGAGCAAACGGATAAATAAATCCTCGTTGGAGCGGGCGGATGTGCTCGCGGAGCGCGACTCGGATCCGCGTCCTCGCGTCGTGGAAGAGTTCTTAACCGTCGGCTGGTGGACTTTTTACGTGACATCTGGCGAACGTAGGCGCCGCGGGGAGAATCGCAGGCGGTAGTTCTGGCCGCGCAAGAGTCATAACGCGACATCTGTTTGGAATGAGCGCGCTTCGAGCGCCGGCAGGGGCTGGAGCTCGCTGGCGAGGAGGGCGAGGAGGGGGAGGAGGGGGAGGAGGGCGGGAAGGGCGAGAGGGCGAGAGGGGCGAAGTTGGGCCGCGGGCGGGAGGAAGGGCGGAGAACCGGTAGTTTTTGGTGCATCCGCACGAGGCAGTTTCGGGGCAAGAAAACGAAGAGAGTACGGCCGACACCGAGACCACATTATCCGGCGCGGAGGGCATTATATTCTCGGTGTTGGTACGTATCTACCGGGAACTAGCGGCGCGCCGTGTCGCCGGACGAAAAACCCTTTATCCGCGCTATCCTACCCGGGATCCACCGTTTACTTACGACGACACGACTCGATGACAACCTTCCTTACTTACGCCCCGTCCCCCTTTGCGCGCATGCAATTCCTTCGGACGAAAGAAACATCTTCGACTCCTCGATCAAAATTGGAGAACCCCTTGCGGTACTCCGAGCCACACTTCGAAGAGTCGATCCTAGTTTACGAGTTCGGTACCGGTCCGCGAGGAAAAAAATAGAGCTGCTTCGATATCGGTACGCGAATAGCGATTAATCGGTCTGCCCGTTTTTCCGCGGCCTCCCTCCTCTCGGCTTACGCGCCAGATTCTCGCACGAACGGCCGCGAAAGACGAGACTCGGTCGTCCGCGGATTCGGAATTCCACGGGCGGACCAGATAGGGAGAACTGCAGGGTAGACCGGAAGAATGCAGAACCACCGGGGGATTCCGCGCTTATCTCTCAAATAATGTCATCCGCTTCGTGACCGTTTTTACGGAGGAACGTCCGAGAGATTCGCCGCGGCGTCCCGAATACGTCGCTTAACTTTTCGGATTTAATACGCCGCTGCCCTTTTTCTTCGATCCGCAAGGCGCGTCTCGAAAGAATGGCCGAGTGTCCGGCTCGAAGGGTCGTAATTACATCGCCATCGGGAAAAGCTTCGTTTGGTCGGACTCTTTGGTCCTTCGGCGAGGGCAGGGGCCGAGCGACGAGGTGGGTGGAAGGAGGGAAAGATCGAGGAAGGACGCGACCAACTGTCGCGGCCCGGGCCTCGTCGGGTAATCACGAGGCTAAACTTTCTCTATAAATCACGAAACGGGCCGCGGATGTGCCGTCGCTGCAGGAATCGACGCTGGAGGGCGAGGGCGGGGGGGGGGGATCGGATAGTCGGTGGGAATATAATGGATATTAATGTCGCTTCTATGCTGATTCCGTTCGTCCCGCGTACCGACGCTCCCTCCGTCCTCTCGCGGTTTCTCCTGGATTTCTCGATCTTCGCGGCCGACCGATTCCGCTCCACCTCCCTTCGTATCTTCGAGTTTTCCGCGCTGGATCTCCTGCCGGATTTTGCCCCTCCCCCCGCCCCCCAACCTACCTCCTTTCCCCCGTCTCCTTCCTCCAGCTTCGATTCTCCTCCTTGCCGCATCCTCCTCTTTCGGCCACCGCGCGCGCACTTCGAGTTCGCCATCTCGCTCTTCCTCCGTCCTTCCGTAGCCGGTCGAGGGATTCTGGAATTATGGGCACCTCCGCTTCCGCGGAAACCGGGCCATCGAGATTTAGGTGAGTTGGCTTTCTAACTACGCGTCACTCGCTCACCGCGATGACGTTGCCGGGCGCAGGATCCCGTGACATCGCCAACTTTGCTCGGAAATCCTCGGACGCATGGCCGCATGGTGGGATCTGGAGAAAATGGAAGCTTTTGCCTCGGACCGGGATATATATATATATATA
>JBCFXI010002914.1:0-14658 GCA_038496175.1 Ampulex compressa
TCTAACTTAAAATCTCGATAAATAAATCGGGAAGACGCGAAACCGTGACGTAACTTCGACGGTCGCGGATAGTCCGTAATATAATTCTGGTGACAGCGGCGCGATAGTCCGTGACAAGTGTAACCTGTTACATAGATCCGCGGCCGCCAGGGTGCGTCAATCAAGGAAGAGGGGTATTGGGAAATTTTGGAGACCGGTCGGATGATGACGCCCGTGAGCGGAACGAGGGCCTTGTGGTACAGACGGACCCATTCATTTGTTCCGTGACCCCAGAAGGGGGGCAAGGAGAAGCTGGAATGCGATCGTGGAGAATGCCAAGTGGCAGGGACCGGCTGGACATGATTTACCGATTCTACGCTCAATATGCGCGCGATTTACAAACTGCGCAGAAACTTTTAATCATGGTCGGTGTAATACATATTGATGTACATTGTAGCATTGTTCATAAAAACTGGTGAATATGATATTACGAAACCTAATATAAGTTATTAGCAGTAAAAGGAGATGGAAAATGAGGGTATTAGCTTTAAACGTTGAAAAAATGTCGTTCTAGAAGAAACTTTTGCATCTTAGTTGCTTCGTTAGAGTAAGTGGCAAAGCAACTGATATTAGGAAGACGTATAATGTAACTAAGATGCAAAAGTACGGGCACGTTCAAAAATTTCGTCGAATAGTTCGATAGAACGTGAAACAATTTCTTCGGTAACCGAACCACAAACGAGAAATCATCCCCGGTTCGTAAGATCGCCTGTAGAAACTTCCGGAGCAGGGCTATCACAGCCTAGGGTATTAGAAACCATTGTAGAACATGAACAGACAGGGTATGCGCGCATTAATGAATTGGTTAAAAATTTGACGATCCGTATCGCAAAATTTGAGGCTGAAAATGAACGATTAAGGCAAGAATTAACTACGAAAACTGATATACGAATGTCTGCGATAGAGGAAAAGATTCATACAAGCATTAAAAATATTAAAATTGGTTTGGTGGAAATAGAGGACAGACAAGTACATGAAATTAAAGGCATCCTATACCGGGAATTAAAAACATCGTTTGATAACCAATTCTTAGAAATTAGAAAATCTCTAAGACCAACTGCTTCACAAGGAATTTCGAGTTTTGTAATTCCAGCAATGTCGAACGAACCACAGATAGGGCAATGTTCGCGCAACGCGACGACATTATTCCAGACATTCCGAATCAAACCGGAAATTCTAACTTTTACTGATATTCTATCAGAAAGAACGCCGAAATTTCTTAGGGAATTGCAAAGAATCGTAGAAATGAGAGAAGTAAAGGGATTAGAACTGAAATGCCTAATTTCGCAGTCACTTAAAGGACAGGCAAGTAAATGGTGGGATTTAGTCGCAAATAAAATTAATAATTGGGATAACTTTGCACACAAATTCCATAATCGGTTTTGGAGTACCTTGATGCAAAGGACAATACGTATAAATCTGGAATCTAGATATTATAGAGCAGGGAAAAGACAAACTCGCGTCGAGTACGCTACTGCCCAAGTAGTTAAAGCCCGCGATTTAATTCCACGAAAACCTGATGAAGAAATCATACAATTGCTGTCGCGGCATTTTTAGCAAACCATTGATGACGCGGTACTGTCGCAAGATATCCGAAACTTTGAAGCATTTTTCGCCCTTTTAGAAAGATTCGATAAAGGAGGAAGTGTAAATAGGCCTGGAATTAATTACCAAGGTAGTTATCGAAAATTAGGAGAGAGAACGATGCCAAGTACAGCCAGAGATGATGAGGTAAATAGATTCGGACAAATCGGCGATTAAGTACCCAGGGAAACATACAAATCGAGAGAGCCTGCACCAACTCCACGGGCACATGATGAAAGAAAAGAAGGACGACCACCAAGAATAAAGACCGCTGTAACTGAGAATGTGAGGACCGACGATGGGAGCGAAATGGACAATCCAACAGACTACTAAACGGAAAACTTAAACCGATCCTTACAGCGGGAGAAAACGTGAGGACCCCAACACAGACTCAGGAAGGATCGGACGAATATGGGGGTGAGCATTTAACCTTTCCAATATCTACTCTTTTTTACGACGTACGAAGCGAACTCGAGCGAGAAGTGGAGCCGATTTGTAGAAAGGGCCAAATATATAACGAAAGTCCTGATATAACCTTAAAGATACAGGAAATCCAAATTAACGCGCTAATAGATACAGGAAGCACCGTATCAGCCATTTCCAAAGAGTGGTACAAGGATCACGAGGAGATTCTTCGACAATGTCCAGTATTACCGGTAACAAACACCTCGATTGTTGGAGCAATTGGAACGAAATCCGCGCGGATTGCTAAGCAATTATATGTTCATTTCCAAATCGGACAAATACTTGGATATTACCCTATACTAATTATTCCTCGTTTAATTCGACAGGCCATCATTGGCATCGACGCACTATGCGCCCTACGCGCGATAATTACCTTGAGAAAGAACACCATAAGTGTCCATGATAATGAAATAGTCGAAGAAATCGACCTCAAGGAAGAAGCGAGTCAAGAGGAAACAATTACGTGCACCAAATCATTCGAAAACTTGGGTGGGCAGGAACTTCACCAGAAATTAGTTAATAGTTAAAAGATACCGACGCAACACCACAAGGTTTACAACAATTATACCAACTTTTATCGGATTTCTTATGTCTGTGGAATGAAAAATCGGGGCGAATTAAAGGATACTGTCATAAATTAAAGATTAAGCACGACCAGCTGTACCTACTGCGTTCTTGTACAGGGGAAAATGTTACGGATATACGGTGGCGCCTTTTGGGTTGAAAACAAGTAGTGCTAACCTAATCCGTGCATTAAGGCCTATACTTGTCGGGACAGATGATTATGTTATTAGTTTTGTAGACGATATTTTGTGTGTTTCAAATTGATTGAAAGAGCATTTAACTCATTTAAGGAACTTATTTGAACGACTTACAAATGCAGGAATAACTTTAAATACTTAAGAAATGTCGTTTTTTGAGAAAAGGAATGAAGTTTCTGGGACATGTTCTATCACCAGAGGGTATTCGACCGGAACCAGATAAGTTGTTAGGCATTAGGAATTTTCTCCCACCAAAAAACGTTAAACAGTTACGCAGTTTCTTGGGACTAATCAACGTTTATAGTAAATTAAATCTAAGACATTCAGAAATAATAGGCCCATTACTAGAGTTATTAAAAAAAAAAGTCTAAATGGTCGTGGGATAGGGAACATGACTTAGCTTTTTAAAAAACGAAGAAACTCTTTTGTGAGGAGGAGATACTAAAATTTCACGATCCTACAAAACCCTTTTTCGCATCAACTGACGCAAGCTCGTATACCATAGGAGCAGTTATTGCTCAAAAGAATACGGATGGACAATTAAGACTCATTATGTTTGCGAGTCGAGCGTTTAAGGGACCGGAAAACCAATACTATGTTACCGAAAAGGAGTTGTTGGCAATCGTGTGGGCGTTGAGTAAATTCCGTACATACGTATTAGGGGCAAAATGCATTTTGACTACCGACCACAAATGTCTTACATTTTTGCTACACACACAACGGTTAAATCAGCGGCTACTTCGATGGGCGTTACTCGTACAAGAGTATGACATCGAAATCCAGCATTGCCCTGGAAAATTCAACATTCCTGCGGACACTTTAAGTCGATCACCTTCACGCAAGAATTTGAATTCGAATCATTGCGATGAACATTGTCCTCGGATTTACCTAGTGCTGATTCGTGCATTGTCACCGACTATCGCTTGCTCTTTTGATCAATTAAACGATTTACAGCGAAATGATCCAAAACTTGGAAAATTAATTCTAAGATTAGAATGTAATGGCGACACGTTGCGACATAGGATTATTCAGGGTATTTTGTGTCGGAAAAGTGCAGAGGGCCGATGGAGGGCCGTCTTACCAACATCCTTTGTGCGACCGTTAATCTTAGAAGTTCACCACTTATATGCGCATGCAGGAGGTGAAAAATGTATTAGAATAATTAACGAACACTTTTGTTATCCTAAGTTAGGTAAGGTAGTGCGACATGAGTTACGGACATGTGAACTATGCCAGAGAACTAAACCCCGAAATTATCCAAAGAACATCGAACAACAAACCATCATCCCGGAAGACCCGAATGACATCCTTTCCATCGATTTCTATGGACCACTTCCACGATAACGCGGAGGATTTCGGCATATTTTAGTAACTGAGGACCTGTTTATCAACTGCTGCTATGACGCGTACGGCGTTGAATTGTATCAACACCAAATACATTTCAGTTTACGGCAAACCCAAAAGCATACTGACTGATCATGGCACACAATTCACCTCTCATAAATGGACAAGGAGTCTCGAAGATAAGGGAATACGACACGTACTCTCCTCAATTCGCCACCCACAAAGCAATCACGTGGAGAGAGTTAATCGGGAAATCGGCAGGATTTTTCGAAGTCTCATTGAAAACCAGCATTTTAATTGGGTTAAATGTGTTGCAACCAACTTTACCACGAGAGCATAAGGTATACACCTAAAGAATTAGTAACTGGACAAAAACCTGAGAAGCCATGGAGCAAATGGAATATTTGACAAACTGATACTGATGCACCTAGTCACGAGCAAAAACTAATTTCTGCCCGGCGATATCTATCCCAGAATGGTCGTAAGAGAATGGAAAGAGCTAATAAAAATAAAATTTTTCAGACATTTTCTGTAGGAGAATTAGTACTGGTCAAAGCAAACCCAGTCTTACACTCGGAGGACCAGCAGATTGCTAAGTTTTTCCATCTTTTTGAGGGACCGTATCGTCTAACGAAGCAAAAGGGGCCAGAAACATTCACATTAAGCCATCCAACGACGCATAAAGTTCAAGGGACATACCACGCATCCAGTCTACGGAAGTACCATAAAAAGAAAGCAGGTGAAAGGGTACCGGTCACAGAACAATAGTGCGGCACTCCAGAACATCGCGCCTAAACGGAGAGGGAGAATATGTAACCCGTTACATAGATCCGCGGCCGCCAAGGTGCGTCAATCGAGGAAGAGGGGTATTGGGAAATTTTGGAGACCGGCCAGATGGGGACGGCCGTGAGCGGAACGAGGGCCTTACTTGCGGTAGGATCGTCGTAGAAGAGAGAACAGATAAAAACAACCGCAGCATATCCGGAATATAAGAGTGTGCTAAATCTTTCACACTGAAGGGAGGGACGTGGATCTCTTACGACCTTAAAGGACATCTTCGTCGGAACCGAAGTGCGCGAGTACTCAGTATAAGTGAGTTGTAGTTTCTTGTACGCTCGTATGCTGTAATTAGCGGTCAGAAATATATAGGTCATTTCAACTACCAGCGTTCCATTATTTTTCGTATCGTACACCTCCGGAGATCCGCATCAACCGACTTACGATCCATGAAGGTAATACCGCGCTCGCTCGAACCCACGGGGAAATAAAAAAAATTAAATAAAAAGAGAAAAGGGTTTCAAGAGTTTTCCGTTTGAGGTAATATAGGATATTCATAGAAATCTCACAAGCGGTAAAACATAGTTATGGATCGGCCTGTTCAACAATGTGTAAAAATTGAAGTTTTTAAATCCAAGCTAATGTGCGGTACCTACCACTGTACCCTCGTCAATTTAATTTTGGAGGATGGTATTTTACTAAATCCGTATAACACAGTACCGTCATCACACGACTTTATTACCACTAGAATTATCGGCGAATTATCATGTTAAAAGAAAGAGAGAGCGAATGGCACTTTCGATTAATCAATATGATGATCTATATATTGCATGGAAATTGTGGAAAGTTTCAAATAATTCATCGTCATAAAGTGTTACAATTTTTTAAAGAAATGGCTGACCAGTTTTTTTGACTGGTTTGGTAGTTCTAGTATTAAAACACATTCGTGCCAAACGTTCATTAGGACGCGTTTATAATCTTTGAAGAATCTTGAGAAGTGATTGTTTGAACAATGATTCGCAATTTCTCTAGTGCTACTCGCCAATGCCAAATGCCACCACTTGTCAAACCGTTTTTCTCGAAGCACGTACTGCACTCTCGAGGATTATAATTCATCGTCTGGTTAGCAACGGTTTTCAAGACAAGACTCAGGGAGGCTTGAAGACAAGACTTGAGGAATTTATGCCTTCTCAAGTATGTTCTTATTTTTTACTCTTTGATAATTTCATTGTAGGTGAACAGATTGTTGAAACATAGTACTTGTCCATTTCTCATTGCATAAGGAATTTTTTTTTTTTTTATTCACTTTCGGCACTGACTGCTAAGGTCATTTGACCTACGACTTACTGTTTTAAGGTGGGTTCCGGCCCATCAGAGCTACAGTATTACATATCATATGGAAGACCAGCAGTGATGGGCGGAATGCGAAGCCAGGTCCTCCGCGTGGCACTCCGAGCCTCTATCCACTACAACACCACCATGCATGAGGAATTTACGACTCCTCGAGTGTGTCTCATTATATATTGTTCTGTGATAATGTCTACCATCATCTGTGTTATTATGTAAGCTTATTGTGAACCTTTTATATGAATAAACGTACACACGAGGTATCGAATTTTTTTTATCATCTTTCCGTTTCCACCATACACTTTCTCGGTGTTTTTTCACATCGACCAGAGAATTTCACCACCTGTTTTTCCAGGACCATTTCTTACAATTTTGGTTCTTTGGGCAACGAGTCTGAAAGACAAACGATTACACCTTCTGGTTCGCGAGAGGCAGATAAAATTGCCTCGGAAATAAAATAATATCCATACTCGAGGCACTGCGGAAAGAGGGGTTAATCGTTTAAAAAATCTACGCGCTTCAATATGAAATGTATTATCGAAACATCGTGAGAGAGAGTAAAATAGAAACAGAAATTATGATAAAAAAGTAGATCGTAGAGAAGAAGGAAGAGGAGGAAAGAAAGCAGAGCAAGAGTGAAACTGACAAGATTGGGAAGCAGTTTGCATTATAGAAACAGCCGTCTGAAGAAAAGCACACCAAAAACTACTTTGTATGCTCTCTGACTTGCAACAACGTAGATACTTGAAATCACCGTAATGGCGATATCATTATTATTACTCGCCAGGTAATGTTGAGAGAAGGAGAAGAAAGGATTGCGCCGAAGAAGAGACTGGTAAACTAATTGCATTGATCCTCTAGAAAAAAAGAATTTTCCCAGAAGACGTGTCGTGATGAAAGATTTTTGATGATTTGTGGCAAGCGCATATCGTCGATATGCAAGCTTATGTGCACATGAATACCGAATTTCAGTACATATTAACGGTCATAAAAGTTTTTTCAAAATATGCGTGGACGGTTTTTTGCTTAGAATTGAGACGAGAGTCGATGTAACCAAGGCTTTTGGAAGAATCGTCGACGAAGGACAAATTCCAAACAATTTGCAGACTGACGATAGGAAGGAATTCTTTAATTTGTACTTTTGACAATTTATGCGGATACATTCGATAAATCTCTACTTAATGTATAATGCCTTAAAAGCGTCTACAGTTGAGTGCTGGAATAGAACAATAAGGAGTGTATTGCGGAAAATGTTTACATTTAATAGAAATTATAGATGCAGCAAGGTGCTGAAGTCATTGGTAGACGATTACAATAGGGAAAAACATAATACTACAAATATAAAGACAATCGATGTGTCCGCACAGCATGAATTGATACTATTAAGCACAGTTTACAGTAACATAAAGATCGCTGGTCCAGCGAAAGTCAAGTTTGGCGAATATGTTTAAATTATTAAATTTAAAAAAATGTTTGCGTAAAGTTATACACCAAACTGGACTGCGGAAATTTTCAAAATATCGTATACAATATTCGCGAGGTGTTGACTTGCATAGGAGATTATATGAACAGGAATTATTGAGCGTTTTCTATCCGAACGTTTATCTCGTTGAGAAAGTTTTACATATAAAGCAAAAGCAGGTCTATACAAAATGGTTCAAAATAAATTTGTCGTACAATAAGTGGAATTATAAAAACAATGTATTGTAAACCATCTCTTATAATATGCATAAAAACATATGCTGGAAAAAAAGTTTCATTTTATTGTATAGTTTTGAGCGTGATAGGGATTGAGGGTCACTTTTAATTGCCTTATGGTATACACATCGTGCTATCACGATCGAATAAAATTTTGCTCTTATGCATTTGCACTACATTTTACAGACAATCGACGTAATCCTGGAATATTACGTAGTACCAAATAACATACTTCTTCCCTTCCTTACTTTTTTTTCGCATTTAATCGTGTTACCCAGGGCTGGACAACTTTTTTCATCAACGGGCTAATTTCAATTTTCATCTCACGGCGGGAGCCAGAGCAGATTGAATGGATTAACAAAAAGTCATTACTTCAAAAATTTTTAATTACTTGAATAGCTAAATTATTAACATAATAAAAAACAAAAATAATAAATACAAATTAACTTTAATTGGAATGGATTATGAATAAAAAAAAATTGTAATAAACATTTTTATCATTATCATGTAATAAAATATAATATGTTTATGAAATAAACATTTTACTCAAACTTCAGTGTGATAGATTAAATTGGGAATGTTCCTGATTTGTTATTAGATCATAATTAGGATGTAATTCGCTAGTAGCTATTCGAAGAACTGCTTCTAGGTTTTCATGTTATTTTAGATCTGATTTTTCTCTTTGTATGTTTTTATGTGCAAATTGAGTTATTTATCATTTTAACCATTTCGCTCTTAGTGACGTGTTATGTCGCGACGACAAAATCGTTCCAAAACGCTCACAGACGTGTAATCACGCAACGCTTTTTGAATTTAAGCTCCTAATCTAATAATGAAATACGCGAGACATGTCATCTTCAGCGTTACACGAACGGAATCGCGTTGCACGTTAACACGTCAGTGGAACCGCAAACGAGTCATAGCGTCGCGTGATAACACATCTGTGAGCTTGTTGGAACAATTTTGTCGTCGCGGCATAACACGTCCATGAGAAAGAAGTGGTTAAAGTGCGTACCAGGCCGGACTCGACATCACGCACCGGATGCGGCCCGCGGGTAGGCGGTTGCCCATGCCTGGCCTTACCATTGGGTTCACACAACCCTATAAATTCACGCTTAATTCGACTGTAGTTCTCGTCCCTTATAATGCCTGGAACTTTACTATTTACCTTTGGCTTTCTATAAATATTATTCTGTGTATAATCGCTCGTATCAAATCATGGCAAATTATTACGCATATTCTCTTTTCACGTAATCATATAGTTTCATATAATTTTCGTATCTCGCCATATTCTCTTTTCATATAATCCAAATGGAAATCATATACTCGCGTTTTTGATACATCCAAAAATCGACACACCGATATACGTTAGACACAGATATACATATCAGGTGTACCAGTATAAAGCGAGCGTTAAGATACAAATGTGTCGATACGGAACATTTGTTGTGAACAAGGCTTAATTTTTTTTTTGTATGGTTGGTATGACATCTGACAAACGTATTTAATATACGTCAAGTCATTGAACAAACATCATATTTTTTCATCGTGTTAAAAATGTCGAATTTTTTACCAGAAAGTTATGATTTGCGGAAAGCATTGATTTTTTGTTTTCATTTCAAGAAAAGTGCTGCAGAGTCGCATCGAATGCTTGTCGAGGTATATGGTGATCATGCTCCATCAGAAGCAACATGCAAAAAATGGTTTCAACGGTTCAGAGATAATGATTTTGATGTGAGAAATGAAGAACGTGAAAGATCACCAAAAAAGTTTGAAGACGCTGAATTGCAAGCAATATTGGATGAAGATGATACTTTGCGTCAAAAGCAAATGGCAGCAATGGTAAATGTTGCACAACAAACAATTTCTGACCGTTTAAAAGCTATGGGAAAGATCCAAAAGTGCGGAAAATGGGTGCCACATGAATTGAATGAAAGATAGATGGAAAAGCGAAAAAACACTTGTAAAATTTTACTTCAAAGACACGAAAGAAAATCAGTTTTGCATCGACTTGTTACTGGCGATGAAATATGGATTTATTTAAAGAATCCTAAATGGAAAAAATTATGGGTTAATCCGAGACGACCATCAACATCGACTGCAAAACCAGATCGATTCGGCAAGAAGGCAATGCTTGCTCTGTGTTTGGTGGGATCAGGAAGGTGTGGTGTATCACGAGCTTCTAAAACCTGGTGAAACCGTTAATACTAATCGCTACAAACAACAAATGATCAATTTGAACCATGCATTGATCGAAAAACGACCAGAATGGGCCAGAAGACACGGCAAAGTAATTTTGTTACACGACAATGCACCTGCACACAAAGCAAAACCGGTTCAAGCTACAATCAAAGCACTTGGCTGGGAGCTGCTACCCCACCCGTCGTATTCACCAGACTTGGCCTCTTCCGACTACCAATTGTTTTGATCGATCGGACACGCATTGGCTGAGCAGCACTTCCATTCCTACGAAGAAGTCGAAAATTGAGTGTCTGATTGGTTTGCTTCAAAAGACGAACATTTCTATTGGCGTAGTATCCACAAATTGCCAGAAAGGTGGTCAAAATGTGTAGAAAGCAATGGTCGATACTTTAAATAACATTTTTTTACTTTCTCATTCAAAATTGGTGTTTCATTCTCACAAAAAAACGCTCACTTTATACCCGTACACCTGATATACACACCGATATACATAGACTTATCCAATTTTATTTGCATATGCCTCAACTGAATTGTGACTTGGTTTTCAGAAAATATTTTACGACTATGAAAGTTCGGTAAAGCTGTCGCTGCTTCCACTCCATATCGCCCGTTTCATTTCGACATTAACATTATATCAACACCTTTTCCCAAGTTTTCCATGATCTCTCTAAAAACTGCATTGTTCATGAATTTAAATAGATTCTTCTCGAAATAGCTTGAACCCGTACAGAGACGTGTATTGAAATCAATGTACAAATGCAGCCACAAATGCTTGAAACTTATGCAACGACGTACGGATTTGTACTAATCCGGGAATTCGGCACTACTTTCACGTACGATAGTGTACCACATATGTGGGAACGGGAAAATAGTGCGCCGTGAAAAGACATAAATATTACGTAGGTTATAAGAGCGTGGACCCACTGAAGAATGTTTAGGCTACAAGGCGACGATACAAGAGCGATATTGACAGGGCACGGTTTAGTTTTAAGTGACGCATGGTTTGAAAGACTGCACGCAGCCCAGAGCGTGAGAATGTCTATGAACGAGAGGGGGTGCGTGCAGAGATGCTAACGAGGAAGGGAATAATTTAGAAGAGGGAGAATCTTAGCATAAAATATAGAGAAGAGTCGGAAGAGAACAGTCGAAGAGTTACAGAGTCAAAGAGGAAAGAGTTACAGAGTTACACGGTTAAAGAGTTATAGAGTCAAAGAATAAAGAGTTAGCGTATAGAGAATCGTATATATAGTGTAATTGTATCTTAGTAATAATAATAAACTATTCATCTATATCGACACAACTCTCTGGCGAAAAATACTTGAACCTAACCATCCATAACAAAAGTTTTAAATCAATCCCCCACACATATTTATCCTTATCTTCCACGTCTACAATTAATTTTCATTGCTTAGATTTACTCATTTGACGTGATGCACACAACAGGATTTTTCATGTTGGTCGAGTAAGTCTTTACGATATCCAAGATCTACCTCCAGTATGTACCCCATTAGCAAATCATCAGCTATAGACATCACGTAAAACTATTAGATATCATCAACCCAGCGCAAATCGTGTGTTGGAAGCGGGTTAACTCATTGCTCATCCATAGAAAGTATTTGCATTGTATATAGTACATCAAATAACAAAAAGTTTCTAACGGTTTCTACATACCTATTATTTGCTCATGAGTATCTGTGTGAAAATTGGCTATGACTTCCGCGAATACTTCTCTCGATCATCAAAAACATGTCCATATCCGATAAAATATTACATTTTATACTCTTATATTTCAGCATTGCATTCTAAGTGAAATCGGTTCTCTTCAAATTTTTCACACAAATCCCTGCAATCGTACGGAAAAACACTCATTCGCATAAGCGATTCGAGTACTATCACGTTTAAATTGCAAAATTGCAACTTGACTATTGCTAATTCTTTCTTTTTCAAGTAGAATGGAAGTTTATCCAGACTTAATGTTAAAAATTTTAATAAATCTATGAACCAAAGTTGTATTTTGCGTCTTGCATCGGAGTTGGTGAATGAAATATAACGTTCCTTATTAATAGGTAGTATGTGGATCGTATCGAGAAATGTTTTCGTAAGTGCTTTTATGACAAAATGGGCTCGTATCTGGGAACATTACGAAAAATGATTGGTATTACGAAATGCAATTTATAATTTAAATTACATACGCTGTGTTTTGGTTCCCTATTTTTTCCAGTAATATGGCAATGATCACGTACTTGCTTCTGATAACACAAAAACATTTGCATATATGACAGTTAGTTTATTATTTCATATATTTCAGTTAACAGTTAAATTCTTCCGCGAGCATATACAATTGTCTCGCAAATTATATATCGTAATCTAAATCGCGATAAGAAACAGAATATGATTTGCGTGATTCCATTATATTCTGCTCGTAATAGCTTACATTAAAGGGGATGTGTTTGTGGTAAACCTACACTTTTTCTTTTTATCTGCTGACGCTGATATATTTTTATCTATGCAGGATGCCAATAAGCATTCGAAGTCCACGTATATCATCACCGGGACAGATTGCTTATTCTTCTCATTTTTGAAAGACTTCCACGGTGCAACCCTTTCTAACTCCGATAACATTACACGTGCATTATTTATGTAAACGCAGCATACCTCATAATTCTCCACATTTTTCATTATTCATATATTTTCTATATATTCTTCATTTATATATTTTCATTAGATTATTTTAAATTGTACTAAAAAAAACAAGCTGTGACAAAAATGTTTTGCTCCTAGTGCGACAATTCTAAAGAAATTACACTCAAACATATTTTTGTGCGATGGATGGGGACCGCATAAAAGAAAACGCATAAAAAAAATCACACAAAACTTTACGCGTAGCTGTAAGACATAGTTTTCGTATCACCATTAAAAAAGATTTTTTTTGTGCAGTGAATAGAAACCGCATAAAAAAAGTCTGACCTAGAAAATAACTCGAAACCTTACAAAATAACTTACGAATAAATTGTCTTAATGCTCCAGAAATATGAACTCACTTTGAAGGACGTCAATTAATACAACGGACTTGTCACTTGTGCAGATCAGAGTCGAATAACAGCAATTCTCTGTGATTTACGATTACAGATTTCAACACACATACAATGTAATCGGCTGACGCGATACTTATGTCGTGTGATGAGATACATATTCAACATCGAACAAGCTAAATGACCAATCAAACCTACTACTTATTTATTTGATTACTAATTTGATTGAAATTTTCATATACCGCATAAAAAAAAATTGCACAAAACAAATTGCACAAAAAAAGACCGCACAAAAACAGGTTTAAGTGTATTCTAAACAGATTTTGTACGGGCATGTAGTGTACATATTGACTATCTTTCATATAGAAAAGATTGACATGTCCTTCCTTAAGCTTTGTTGTTATGCGTAAAGCTATAGTTATTCTCCTCTTTCTCGTTTCTTTCACATCATATGTGTATATGTTCACAGAGATTTCATTATCACGCTCAAAACCCTGAATTTCCCGCAATTTCGTAAGGAAATCCATATATTTTATGTTCAGCACATTTTTATAATGTGGATATGATTTTATCAGATTTCCTTTTCTTTGTTTGTGATATACCGCTGCCACAATTAACCCTGCAAAACACGTATCATCCTCAGTTTTTATATTAATTACTGTTTTTTTCTGCTAATGAAAGTAGATGTCTCTATACAACATTCTGCAATCAACAGGTTATGCTTATTTATTTTAATATTGATATTTTAAATCTGTACGAATACCCATCCGCTATCTCGTTCTTAAAATTCCTCAATTTTTCCTGGAATCGGTGCGACAATATAATTTTGAGAACACTCATTAATATCAGACGATATATTCAATGCATAATTTTTGTGCCAAATGATTTTACATTCTCCACGTTGGTATTTACATACTCTCCAATTAACGCTGAGTTGACATTGGTGGTGCAGTATTTTCTGACCATCCTCGAAACATACTCGCTGATTAATTCTGCTGGATTTATCTGCGACATTTTATAATAAGAACCATATGTGTTGATAATCTTCGATCGGAGGCTGATTTTAAATCTACCCAAACTTCGTGTCCTTGTTCCTCATTCTGCCCTTCCACCAAATGATCACCGTATCCTACTCCGCTTTATCCCAACTAACTTTAACTACGCGTTACATTGCACGTCAATGTTTTTACTTTATGATCTAATTAACCGTTTTTTCCTTGGTACAAACGATTTGTTCCAAAAGATCTCGCATCAGTTCTTCCATATATTCATCACATTCCGTTATTAATTCAACCAATTATAACTTTACTGTAACAAACTGTAAAGTTTACTGAATACTGAATGAAAAAAATCGAAGAATATGCGTTTCTCGTAGATTATACACTCGGAGATTTTACTTCAGAACGAGC
>JBCFXI010002915.1:0-14656 GCA_038496175.1 Ampulex compressa
TATATATCATAGTACACTTAAATCTGTCTCAAAAATGACTTGTAGGATTAGTATTAAATACTACAATAGCCTTACTATTTATTCGCTGACAATGTAATAGCAAAGTTCCATATCTAAGTGAACATCAACACGTAGTAAGAGTCCAAATGAGCCATAATAGTGATTCCATCGAAAGTCGAGTCGACCAACCAAAGATAATCTATACCGCAGTAAATTCATCAAAACTCTCTTCTTGGATCAATCGCATCGAACGAGCGCTCGGGGATAAGCAGATTCGGTTGGAATTTAACAAGATCCCATCATCCAGCGGGACAGCTAACCAGGAGCGCGTCACCCTCGCTCTCAGCCGTGAAAAGCACAATTTTCGGCGGCGGCGGAATCAAATCGAGAGACGCGCGTCGACAGAAGCGAGGGAAGGAGCGCAGGCGATCCATGGAAACCGAGGAAATAATAGGCAGAAACGAGTGCTCGGCCGCAATTTCATTTTATTGCATCGATACGCAGGGGGTTGGGGAGGGGGGGGGGGGTCGTTTAAAAAGCGACTAACTGGCGCGAAACAGACTTTTGTATTACTGACAGGCCGCAATAAAACGCATTAACGTCCCTTCGCGTCGCGTATTCTCGGCTGCCGGTTGTCTGCGCGCCAGAAGAAAAAGGAGCGACGGGATGTGGAATGAGACGCGAAAGCCTGGCGAAGGACGATTAGATGGACAAGGCGAACGAATTGTTTTTATTGGAATAGTTTAGCTGGAAGAAGACTTGGGAGCAGGGCGATCGAGTTTTTTATTTTGGAGGAATATTTTGTGGAGGATGGTACTGGCTTTCTTTGTGTAATTACAGGATGGTTTATAAAATATCCATTTGATGGACTTTTCGATACGAATTTGTTGTTTTGTTCGAGTTTTCTTTTAGCCTTGCGTGACTCGGTTTATGTACTAAATGTAGCATTTTTACGACGTGCGAAGCAACCTCACCTTTTTTAAGAAAATGCGTAGAAGAAATACATTTCGAATTTCGAGAATAAATTGTTTATCACGCGCTGTCGTCTGCGCAAACAGCAGTGTATTTTCCTCCAGAAAATAGATACTCAAAATATTAGTAGACGATACTTTTAACTCATTGTACAATACAGGTTTTGAACTCCAAATTGACTAATTGACAAATCAAATCCTTCGACGACATAAAAATATCCGATATCCAATTATTACTGGGTTGAAAAAATTTGATTGGATATATGTGATAAGACTTGAGCATAGAGCAGTACGGAGCAACATAAAAGGACATAAAACGTTATCGTAAAAAATATTTGTACTCGTTCTAACTACGAAACATCGATCCAAGGGATCCTTTGCAGTGGATATTCAAGTTCGGTATCGCCAGTCCACTGTCGTCTACCACGCTTCATGAACAACCCTCTATTCCCAAGACGGTCGTCTATTCGCTGAAAAGTCTTTTTATCAGGCGGACGGCGATTCAGTTGCTTTTCCACGCGACGAAGTCGCGCCGTGGTCACGTTGCACTCATGCACGCGACGCATCTCCTTTCTAAGGGTAAATGTGCCTCTATTCTCGTATGAAATACGCGCAACAGCGTGATATTGCGTACTTTGTAACGTCACTTATACTTCATGATCAATGGTGAAACACACAGTGTACAGTAGCATATACAGTGGTAATTAGAAAACCAGCTTGTATCATCAGAATATAAAATTACCTTATTAGTATTTAAATAAATACAACATAAAATAGGAAATAAATAATTTTCTTTGGACTTTGTACTAATTTTAAAATTATCAAGTCTTCTGAATATGAATCATTATCTATCATCAATGTAATTATTCATCGACATGACTTTCCCCAAGTAACCCATCGCTTCTATCCAGACTCATCGATTATCCCAAATCAAAAGGCCACTCGTTGCTCGTCGAACGTCCTTTCTTGAAAAGCCAAGATTGCGCAGAAATCGAGATTAAACTATGGCCAGAGTATCGACATCCGAAGGGAACCTCGAATGATAAAAGGATCGCCCGACACAATAGACGCGAACCGATCCGCGGATGCGAAATGCGAAACCAGCCGGGCCTGTCCTCGCGAAGTTATTCGATCCGTCTAGACTCTAAATATTCGCGAGCTCGAAAGTTTCCCAAGGCCATAGATTCACATGGATTTTCGAAAGCCCGGCAGGAGCGTAGCCAAGCCGAAGGAGCCGCAGTTCCATGGAAAAGCGGCGCATAAACCATCGCTGCACGAGGCCAGCGCTAGTTGCGAACGGTGGTTAACGGATAGGAAAGCGGGCAAAGGGTGGCTGCTAGCTGAGAAGGGTAAGGCCAGTCGCGTGTAAAGAATCTCCCCCGTCGATGGTGGAAACTTTCCCCATAAACCACGGATTTTGCCATCCGGTAGAATCCGACACTTGCGACCTACCTCTCTCTCTCTCTCTCCTTCTTTTACTCTCTGCCCTTCTCCCTCTCTTAGTGCACGTGCGTGGAACACAGCGTGCTACACGCTCGTGGAATTGCGTAAGTTAGAGCGCGCTTTGAACTGTTTATTATACGAACACAAAGGATTTCTTACGAACGTTTCAAGGCCCAGATATACAGCCAGACATACTGCTCGTAGAATCGCCACTTATTCTATTCTCATTATAAGTATTGAGCGAAGAAACTTTGCTTTCGCCATGGCCAAGGATGGAATAATATTTTAAATCATAAATGTGTAATCAGTTTTTTACGATAGAGCCTTGATTTTCGGCAAGTGGCAGAGAATTAGCACAACCAATATAACGGTATAACCTCCGAACTTGCATTTTGCAAGTGTATATACCTTTATCGTGAACGATCAATTATATTATCAATTTTACCATAAACGATCATTGCGACAGCAATATATATACATGTATAAAAAAAAAAAATATATATATATATAAAATATACAATATACAATACACAATAAATGGGGAGGTAAAAAAGCGCCGCCGACACTTTTCGATCCCACCTCAGCAATGGTCCGCGAGGCTCAAGCGGTTAAACCGTTTAATCTCGAGCGGCCTTCCGTCATTTTATCAAAAGCGCCGCGAAGCTTTGCGCAATACTCTATCCCGCGCTATTCAGGGGGAGCGATTATTCAGGACTGGCTGCTCGAGTCGGCAGGAGGTGCAGCCAGACCGCGTCCTCCTTTCTCTTCTTCGAATCGCGCGGAGGCGGAGCCGGTGGCGTCTCCAGACGGCGGCAGCGGTTGCCGGTAAATAGCGAGCAAAGTTGCATGATGTGTGGCCGCGCGGATGCGGGAAACTGCATATCGGCCCGTAGCCATAACAACCAGCCAACGCACACCTCGAATTCACGACCGCACGTTGGCCGGATGCTCAATTAGCGGCTTGTCGAGCGCAAGACACGGAGGATCCCTTTTCGAGGAGAATCGATCCGCGAAGTGGGCTGACTGGGCTAACGATGTTAAGGATCGATGCTTCCTTTGATTAAGAAAAAAGACAATCCCCAGGAAGTAGTGGAATTTTTTGTAAGAATAACTTTTCGAGACTTTTGGTAGCTTTAGTGTTAATTGATTTAGGGAAAAATCTCCTATTTTCGTGACCAATAAAACGCGATGTTCTAAACGCTTGGAGAAAGCGTGTCTAATGAACATTTGGATATCACGATTGATTTAAGTATATAAATCACCAGTCTTCTTTAGCAATTTCATCAAATTTCTATTCTCCATGAACATGCTAATAAAGTTTACATATATATATGGATTTGTATGGATTTAGGTTCGCGGTATGCACGCATATAGAAGGCGTCCCAAGATTCGCGTAAGTTCGAAAATCTCAAGGAAAGAGTGCGCATGCGCCAACGAAGTCATGGAGGCCATTTACGCGACACGCTATTCGATACACGACCGATACGTGAAATACGTCATCGTAGGCTCGGACTCGAGTCAAAAGTGAGACTAAAATACACCTGGACAAACGTAATTATCACAATATTCCAAGGTTGGTATGAAAACACATCCTAGCACACATCAGCGTGCATCAAGAGGGTGGAACACTTTTAATCCCACGCGCCCCAAAGAGTTAAACTCAAACGTGGCGTAAGTCCCTCTCCTCGGAGGTTTCTTCCCCCGGAAGCGGCCATAAACAATCCTCCCGATCCCGGGGAAGAGGAAGGGCCGAGGAGGACGCCGTTATCCTCCGGCGTACAACAAATATCTCCGATCTCTCCTCCTCCCCCTCCAAGAAACACGCGGGGGAAAGGAATCTGACGCGAGACGAATCTACGAGCCTCGAGTTTATCGCGACTACGCTTGGCGCCGCGGCCTCGAAACTTGTAACGCACGCCACTTTTCCGGCCGGAGTCAGCGAGGCCGCCTTGAGCCGGCCATAAATCGGGAAAGAAATTCGAAAAGTGTCGCCGTTTTGCCCGCCGTCCGTTTTTCGCGCGATCGCGGGGGAAATCGGTCTCGCGAGTGAGTGCAGGGATCGTTCGCGGAGGATAACAAGTTTGGCCGAGGCCATAATCGTTATACGGTTATTGCACGGCGCCGTTTTACGCGGCCCAGGTAACCGTGCGGTGTTCCCCCAATGTCTGCGTTGAGACGCCATTTTTTCCTTTTCCTCGGCTTTTTTTCTCGAAACCGCCGCGCTTGTGGTAGCGCATTATTGAGATTCGGTGCGATGGACGAGCCGTAACTGCTCCGGAGTTTCCTGTTTTTTGTATCTATAAAATACGACTTTGTTGTTTCAGAAGCATCGATACATACGGTGTGTCGCGTTTGATGTTTCGCGAGTGGTTATTTCGAAGGGGGGTTAGGCACTCTTCTGTTTCAAGGAAATCTCCAAATCTTCCATACACTTTGGAACGCTATATGGAGTGTTTAGTTTGAAAGTGGTGTAAGTCCATTTTCTCTCGTTTCGAGAAAATCAAAGGTTAGCGTATTTGTCGATCGAAAAATATCGGTTAACATTACCGAGCGTGGCAATGTTTCTACTCGTATATTGTACAAATATAAACAGCAGCAGCCACCGATCTTACCACCTGTCTATCGAAATTGGATTTACACCACTTTCATAATCAATGGCCACGCAATTTCTTTTATCGGCCAATATAAAATCGGACAGAGCGTTGGTATTTGTTAAGGTATTAAATACTAACTAAATATAAACGAAAAGTCTACGCTAAATTAAGCATAAATCACGCGATATCTCATGTCTTTTTCAAAATGGACTTCCACCACTTTCAAACTAAATCAGATCCTCCCAAACTAGTCTTCCTCTATCTACACCCCGCTACTTCATCCAGCAATATTCGCACAAACCTAAAACCCAATCCATCGAACACCACATTGTCCTTCAGCCCTCTTCCAGTCCTCTACATAATCCAACAAAAATACAAAACAATCACATCGCGCACCCAATCATCCCCTCAAAAACCCCCAAAAAAAAGACTTTTCTCACAACCTAATAGAAAAGCGTACCCTTTCCAGGCACCGATAAATTACATCCGTGAGAGGAGGAAAGACGGTTGGGCCCGCCACTAGTTCCCCGAATAATTCCCATCATCGCGCGTGCCTCGCAAAATTCATAACCCTCGAAAGGACACTCGAGTCTCCTCGAGGAGGCCAGGCCGCGCCGCGAAGCAGGCCCACTAAATCTTGGACTGCACTTAATTACATTCCCAGAGCAGAAGCCCTCCCCGTCCCGGGGGGGGCTAACGATGTTTTTAATGTTCGGGCTTAAAAAAGCAGCCCGGAATACCTACGCCGGCGTAAACGCCCCCGTGGGCTTCCGGCGCTGTTTGCCGAAGGGCCCGCGGAAGATAAACGAGCGGCCAGAGAGATAACGGTTAAACTATCGTTTTCTTAACGCAGGATAATCAAACCGTCGCGTCTTGCCCGGCTGCGGGCCGCGATACGGAGCATGGAAAAACCGGCGTAATTCTGTTTTTGCACCACGGATAAATGGGTCATCGTGGAACTGCTGGAAAATACGCGTTCCTTGGGCGATTTCGGGTTGGAGGTTATTAGCGAGGTTGGCGAGGTAAGGATGGAATTGTGAGATTTCGGGTTGGAGGTTATTAGCGAGGTTGGCGAGGTGAGGATGGAATTGTGAGATTTTGGGTTGGAGGTTATTAGCGAGGTTGGCGAGGTAAGGATGGAATTGTGAGATTTTAGGTTGGAGGTTATTAGCGAGGTTGGCGAGGTAAGGATGGAATTGTGAGATTTTAGGTTGGAGGTTATTAGCGAGGTTGGCGAGGTAAGGATGGAATTGTGAGATTCCGGGTTGGATGTTATTAGCGAGGTTGGCAAAGTAAGGATGGAATTGTGAGATTTCGGGTTGGAGGTTATTAGCGAGGTTGGCGAGGTAAGGATGGAATTGTGAGATTTCGGGTTGGAGGTTATTAGCGAGGTTGGCGAGGTAAGGATGGAATTGTGAGATTTGGGGTTGGATGTTATTAGCGAGGTTGACGAGTTAAGGATGGAATTGTGGGAGTAGTCTGGTGTGTGAGGGACAGAGAATGGAAATAAGATATCGTTTTTGTTCGGTTAGGGTGCTTGCGAGGGCCGTATGGTGGGTTACGCTCGTGTAGAGATAATACGTAAAGGAATTCGGTGCAGTATCACTTTGGCTTTTTTTTCTGAGAGCCAAGGAAAGGGTGTCGCGGGCAGTCGTTATGGAGAAATAGTGAGAGCGAGTCGCGAGAGGAAAATGTCAGGAGCCTTTGTAAGGGTGTACAAATCGGGTTTCTTTAACGAAAGAATAAGTAGTCGTGAGCTGTTGTAATAGAGGTATGATCGAGTTTTCTTTGAACAAAGAATAAATCAGTTTTTTAAAGAATATATATTAGAAATACGTAATAGAAGTACGATCGAGTTTTCTTTGGACAAAGAATAAGTCAGTTTTTTAAAGAATATATATTAGAAATACGTAATAGAAGTACGATCGAGTTTTCTTTGGACAAAGCATAAGTCAGTTTTTTAAAGAACATATATCTTTTCCTTATCTCTCTATTTAAATTCTCTTTCTCGCTTTTCTCTCTCTCCCTCCCTCTACAGATAAATCCTGAGTTTTCTATAATAAGATTCTACGAGACAGTAGATCCTGGTTTTTCTCCACTATAAGATTCCACGAAGGTGTGAAAGAATAATTCTGTATTCGATATTTTCACTCGATATCGGAGGGATAAAATAAGTAATGTAATGTGCCCGAGGCGCCTGGCAAATGAAAGCGGACATCGTTTATGGACAGCATAATTAACGGAATACTGCGCGGGGATGATAGCGACTTTGCAGCGGAATTATCTCGCGTAGTAAATGTCCGACGAAATTTGATCGTTCATAATCCAACAAAGGCCCTCGGGGAGACACGTTTGGGTAGCTCCAGGGGCAAAGGCAACTTGGCCGCTGTAGAACCACGCTGCACTGTCTACATGCGGGAACTTACTGTCGGTTCTTAAAATGAAACTCGATATATAAATGCGCATATCAAATTTTTCCATGAAACTTCGAACTTCGAGGCTTTTGAGACACTTTTGAGGCTCGAGTACTTCTGAAATTTTCTCACCTCTACCGGATCTTACAAATTGACTACGAGAGATTAATGTTTCGTGGCGACTATAGGTAATTTTGTAGAAGCATAGTGTGAAGAATAACCGACGAATATCGTCATTGAGATCGGATTTGTCTTCAAACTCGAAAGCTCCGCTATGGAGACAATGCACATAATTTTCAGTTCACAATACAAGAATATAGACAAATCACATTCAAACTCGACAAAGACATTTATATCCACAATCGATTAAAAAAACAATACGAGTTTTCTTTTAACGCGCATATCATTTACTTATATATACGAAAATGATCTTTCCACTGAACTTGCTTCGAGTTGCTGGTAATACGAATGAAAAAAAAAACCTCGAGTGCAAAGGATTAAAACACTTTCCCCTAATCCAAGCTGCGATTCAATCCAGCGATCGCAAAACAGCCCAGCATCAGTCCTCTGCGTGCAATTCCGACAAATATTGGACAACAGTCCTGAAAGAGGAGCCACATTCGCCG
The DNA here is from genome assembly GCA_038496175.1 of Ampulex compressa. Taxonomy (NCBI): domain Eukaryota; kingdom Metazoa; phylum Arthropoda; class Insecta; order Hymenoptera; family Ampulicidae; genus Ampulex; species Ampulex compressa. Next base: position 8,049 of record JBCFXI010002915.1, read on the forward strand.
CTGCTCCCGCGAAATTGGACGGGGCCAATAAAACGTTGACGCGACATTAGGAGCGACGCGAGGAAAGTTCCGTTCGACGAAGACAATAGCGGATCCTCTGTGCCGCGGACGGACGTACTTTCCAGGAAGCTCACGATTCCAGGACGAGATCGCGAGGGAGGATCGCGCAAAACGCTTCGCGAAAAACGTCGATAAATTCCAAAGTCGAGGCGCGGGAGACGCGGACCGGCCTGCACGCTGGAATAATCCCCTGGGAGGAGGAGGGAGCGCGAAATTTAATCGGCCCTAATTCAGAGCAGGGAGATACATTTCGCGAGAAGTAACGCAATATTGGGAGAGGGGCAGGAAAGGAGTGCCTTGCATATCCTACAAGGCGCAATAATACTAAACCAGGCGAGTACATAAACCGCTCGCTAATTGCACGACGTTGCTCGAGTAACGGTACAAAGGGATATCTCGTTGGTTGGTACATTTCGCTCCCTGTCTGATGCTACAGGGAGCCGGAGTCTAGCCTTGACCAGGATCGCCACCGTAGACCGTACATTCGATATATGGAACAAGATACTGGCCATGGGAAGACAAGGAGAAGAGAAACGCCCAAAACCGCGAGGCTCGATACCATTGAATCGAACGTGTACATCGACAGCTAGCGCGAAAACTACCAAATGGGAGATTCGTAAGTAATTTCTTGGCAAAAATAGTCTCCTTATTGTAACAGCATAATTCCTACAATCTGTTCGTATAAGTGATGATTTCTTTGTTGTTTCTTCAACATTTGTACGGTGTTTTAATCGTTTTAGAGCCACGCATCGCGTACTATGGTGAACTCTGTCGCGATGTTTGGTTACAATCGTCAATTTTCCAACGTGCTCGCTTCCGAATGTATCTCGTCGCGAGTCTGTCAGAGTTTCCTCTCGTAATCACTAACTTTCTTTCAAATAATCGTAAGCAACCTGCATAATTAGCGGTCTTTCTTTAACATATTGGGTACTCAAGGTTTATTTCCAACGATATTTCGACGTGAAAACAGAGCAGCTCGACCGCGTCGATCGGCATTACTCGCAAATAAATGAGGGAAGCGCTTCGTGGCACAATACGACACGGATTTTTAAAAACCCCTGGCACTAAAACGGTTAAATATATCCAAAAGGTACTTCGTAGTTCTAGCTCTAATCACATGTTATTACAGCAAAGGAACAAACTCGTTATCCCACGAATTTTCCTCTATTACACCGATGCGAAGACACAAAAATATTCTTCTCAAACTTCCCAATCCTCTACGCAATGTAAAACTAATTTTTCTATCCGTCCATGATTTCAAACGCAGCTCAACTCTATGCAATGTAAGACTAAGTTTTCCATCCTTCCATGATTTCAAACACAGCTCAACTCTCCATCGAAATAAAAAACGTTTTACCTATTCGCTACTCAAACCAAGCGGTTCACAACACACCCCATGGATTTCATCCTTAGACATTAATCTCCAAGCGAAGCTTCCTTGCGAGCAGAATCTTTTCTCATCCGAAACTCCGGCTGTCCGGTGAATTAAGCGGCGATTCGAGGGCCACGGCGTCTCATAAATCGATTCCAGGAAACGAGGGGCTATTCGATTATCGATCGAATTACCATGGCGATGCTACTTCATCGATCCCGCGGTGTCTAATGCCGGTCTTTGGAAGACGAGATCCGCCTCGTAGTCGGCGGTACACGCGAGAGGCGTTGCCACAGGATGAATTAATTGTATTACGAGACAAGCGTTCTGCTAATGAGCTAATCTATAGCATTTGCCCCTTTGTCTTGTAATTAGGTACCGCGAAGCCTCAAGAGCCGGCTGCGCCTCTCAAATTCGCCATCGTCCCGGCACGCCCACGGATCAGAGAGCTTCCCAGAGAATTCGGAGCCGAACTTTCGTTATGCAAGTTGCCGCCGTTGCTATGATTATCCGGCCTGCATTTGCATTTGTTGCAGCGCCAGGCATGCACCGGGGGAGAATATTCAAAAGCGAGGACTACGCACCGCGGCTCCGACTTCCTACCCTTGTGTGCGCCAACGTTTAAAGCCTTGTAAAATTACGCCTTAGGTCTACCGCCGCGAAATGCTGCACAGTCATTCCTGAGAACGGCTAAGAACTCTTGGATATATTCTTCGAATAGGAACGAATAGAATTATAGTGTTAACACTAGGACTGCCTAACTAGTCTCTACTCTTGTATGCGGCAATGTCTAAAGCATTGTAAGATTACGCCTTAGGTGTGCCGCCGCGAAATGCTGCACAGTAATTCCTGAGAACAGTTGAGAACTCTTGGATATATCCTTCGAATAGGAAGGAATAGAATTATGGTATTAACACTAGAACTACCAAACCAGTTAAAACGACTGGTCAGTCCTTTCTTTAAAAAAGATCGTAGTGCTCTATAAGGATGTCTTTTTTTAGATTTTCCATGATTTTCAAGCAGTATTTAGATCATCGTTTTGATTCACTGAAATTTCCCTTTACTCTCCCCTTTTTTTTAACATTAGAACTACCAAACCAGTCAAAATGACTGGTCAGTGCTTTCTTTAAAAAATCGTAGTGCTTTATAACGATGTTTTTTTATAGAATTTCCAGGATTTTCAAGCAGTATTTAGATCATTATTTTGATTTACTAAAATTTCCCTTTACTCTCCCCTTTTTTCTTTAAAGATGTACCTGGTGTTCTAAATATGCCCAGAAAGCGGCTAATGGTTCTAGTGTCAAAGTCGTTTATATAGTCTTGTATATGTATTAAACGTCGTTCTGTATAAGGATTTCCTTTTCAGATAAATTCCTAAAAACGATTCAGCTCCGCCTCGTTTTTCTAATCCAATGTTCATCCATATAACATGGATTTTAAGAGCTAATATTTGAATGAATTCAAGAAGGTTGTCTTTTAGAGAACACTCGTGATACTGTCAGAGTAAATCGATAAATATCGATGGATCTTGCTCGCAGGACGAAGCTCAATGGAGTCGATCAAGGGGCATTAATCCGCGTTCGAGATTTCCATTGAACTTCGATGGGTCATTTCGATCGGTTAATCTGCAGCGCGGCAAGTTGATAATCGGCGCGATTGTATTGGAGTTCGAAACACGAAACTGCCGGGCGGACTTGTCCCGATCAAAGGTCGAAATATGCTGGTACCAGCAATCGCCGGCACAGGGTCAACGGATCACCGAGGAGAGCGCATAACCGAGCTTCGAGGATTCGAAACTGAATCGTCTTAATGGCCGATCGTCAAAACTCGCTCCGACCAACAAATGCCATGCAATGCGCGTGCATAAATCGACGACTTGGGAATTGGCATTGAGTGAATGATAAACTCTGTGAACACGAGCCATCGAGTTTCAATGTGCATCGAGTCATTGATATTGCGGGGAAGAGGAAAAATATCCCCGTATCGCTGATACTCCCTTTAGAAGAACGAATATAAACCAATCACATCACATTCTGGACGCCTAATAAGCGCGCGTATTTTAATCGTAAAAACATTCACGACTCATTCGACACATTGCGAAATGCAATTTCACCAAATAATTCAAATCGACTGCGCGAAATACAATATTTCCATTTTCTCTCCATCACCCGAAGCGCATCGTACAGGTAAATATATATATATACATATGAAGTGTCCCAAAATTCGCGAAATTTCAATAAAAAAAACAGGTTCATAATCAAAACCTCTAAATTTTTCCTCCAGTATAATTAAAAGACAGGTTCATAATCGAAACCTCTAAATCTTTCGTCCAGTCATAATCAAAACACAGGTTCATAACCAAAATCTCTAAATTTTTCGTCCAATCATAATTAAAACGCAGGTTCATAATCAAAACCTCTAAATTTTTCGTCCAATCATAATCAAAACCTCTAAATTTTTCGTCCAGTCATAATCAAAACACAGGTTCATAATCAAAACCTCTCAATTTTTCGACCAGTCATAAAATACACAATATAAGCTTCTACACGAAATAACATATCCAGTAAACACCCTCCACGTCTTTCCTCCCACCTACGCACTCTTCCTTCAAAATCCCCAAATTCCTCCCCAATTTAAAAACCCTCCTTCCACTTTAATCCCTTCCACTTTGATCCCGGCCAAAAATCCTCCTCCAGCATTCCCACGAAGAACGCGCAAACCGCGAATCGCCACGGAATTCGTAAGGAACATCGAGCAAAGCGACAAAAACCAGGAAAATCCAAGGTAGGAGGAATAGGGACGACGCGGTTTTGCGATTTCGATTCGCTCCAAGACACGCGCCGGGTGTCGCGTGTGCGCCGAATATTCCTCGCTCAGGATATTACAATTAATCATAATTATGTCACCGGCACTCCTAACGGGTCTCCTTCTACGCCTGGCGGTACCCGGCTAACGGCAGATGGTGTCCCAGATTCCTCGACGAAACGGGAATAGACTCCGAGGTACGAGCAGAACTACTGCCTCCCCCCTCTTCCACCGCCCCCAGTTCACAGGGCCCGAAGGGGGCGGCTGAGCGGCTGGCAAATGGCCTTTGGTATGAATATTCCTACGCGAGGTTCGCGGAATCAAAGCTCAGGGCGAGCACGTAAGACGGGTGAGAATTTTGCGCCGCGTTAAACGCGTCCCCGGTAATCGCGTCGCGGTGAATTTAAATGGGCCGCCGCCTCCTACGTCGTCGAAACCTTCGCTGGCGATATTAACGAAAGGGAAATAGGGTTTCGCGGCGGGAAATAGGCGGGGGATTAAAGAAGGAAGGGTGGAAATCCGGGGGGCGAAGGGCGCGAGGCGGTGCTGGTAAGAAAAGGAGGGCGGAATTTTAGCAGGGGGAAATATGAGGTCGCGTTGAGAAAAGTACCTGTGCTTGGTCTTAGAGGTGGAAGTGCGAGGCTCGGTTGAGATTCCAGCGTGGAAATATCGGGCCTTGCTTGAGGAGGCTTGGGCTAGTTTCGGTGGTCGAGGATGAGGATGATGTTAATGGATTAAAATGCGAGGTGGCCTTAGGTGGAGGAGGATAGTAGGATTGCTATCGGTGGTGGGTTCGAAGTGAAGGGGATGAATGAAAGGATGCGGAGGTTTGGTGAATGATATTAGTTATCTGTCGGTGGTGGAGATAATATTAATTATCTCTAAGATAATCGTGGAAGTTGGAGATTTTCTTCAATAAGAAAGGTACATCGAGGTGTGCTTTTTTACATGTCGCGGTGTCGACGGGAATCTGGTCGGTATTTCTGTACTTTTAGGATATTTTAGTTCGATGCAAAGCGACACTCGCGCGAAACAATGTTCCACGAAGATATCGCGTAATTTCGCACTAAACCTACTAAACTGGTGTTTAAAAAAACGGATCGTTTCCTTCAAAATTGATAAGACTTCGAGACCTAAACTTTTCATAATCTCTTTACAGCATATATAAGTCTATTTACATATTTCCTCCACTGGCTTTTTCTTCAAGTTTTCCTAACTCCATTTACCACACCTAAAACGTATCGACTTGGTGACTTTTCATAATCTCTTTACAGCATATATTAGTCCATTTACATATTTCCGCCACTGGCTTTTTCCTCAAATTTTCCTAACTCCATTTACCGCACCTAAAACGCATCTGAAAAATAGCTGCTAGATTTAGCATCGAATACCTGAAAGATCCTAATAATATCAGAAGACAACAAATCGACGATTTGCCATCATCGACAAACTCACAACAAACATTCCATCATAATTGCGAAATGAAATATCCATGGAAAACCAGCGCGATTTGAATCTTGCTTTCGATGAGAAGGAATTCGCCGCGATGTCGTTCAGACGCGAGGCGAATGGCACGAAGCAGGGAAAGGACGAAGAAGAGAGACGCAGAGATAGAGAAATAGAGAGAGAGAGAGAGAGGAGGACAGAGAGGGGGAGAAGGAGGAGGAGAATTACGGGCGCAGATGTGCGGATAGATGGATAGATAAACAGAGGGGAGTTGGGACTATTCCCGCAGGATCAGGAATATTCTCCTCGCCCAACGCCCGAGCATCGTGCCCCATTGTTAGACACGCAATATCTGACGCGGGTATTTCAAGAACGGGCGACAATTACTGTCCTACCGGGACAAGGATGTGCTAGAACCGGATCAGCCCTACCGAGACGACGAGGATTCATCAAGACGCCCTTTGCGGACGTAGTTTCGGCGCTGGAGGTCGTCGACCCCGGAATTATTCTCGACCGATTTCCCCGTCGACCTTCGGATACGAATTTCCTCGCGACTTTCGCGCCCCCGATTTATCGCCCTGATCGACTCTTCGTTTCTCTCCCCCGTTAAAAGTATCGTGTATCACTGCACAAGCTGCAGAGAGGATATACTAATTCTTACAATAATATTATAATATATTGTTGTATTATACCTCAGTCTTGATGTAGGAAACGGTACTAATGGCGAATAAAGAGAATCGCTGCTTTTTATAACGTTTTTTGCGAGGTTTAGGGGTGTAAACGTAGATTTCCTTGCATAGAGAGTAGTATTATATATTGGGTTGTTCGGAAAGTCATTTCGTTTTGTTTTTCGTTTTTCACCAACCAAAAACTACTGTGTAGAATTAATAGAACTTTTTCACACACAAGCCTTGCAATATCAGCT
>JBCFXI010002916.1:0-14632 GCA_038496175.1 Ampulex compressa
AGAGGACTTAATTACGTTTTTTCGAAACCAACTTCACACTTAAGCCGCATAACCATTATATGTCTTGAGAGCTGATATTGCAAGGCTTGTGTGTGAAAAAGTTCTATTAATTCTACAAAGTAGTTTTTGGTTGGTGAAAAACGAAAAACAAAACGAAATGACTTTCTGAACAACCCAATAATTTCTCACCGACTCGAAAACTTGGGCCACGTATCGAGGAAATCCTGCACCACGAATATCCCCCTTCCCAATAAAACATCCATACATTCGAATCCATCCTCCCCGATGAAACAATAAAATAATGAAAATATAAAATAACTGGTGCAAGAATTAAATTGACTTATGGCTACTTATAAAAAAGTATATTGTGGTATTCGTTTCATATGTTTCTGTACCGAGTCTTTTTTTTGGTAACGAAAAGAAAAGGACAAACTGGTCTCGAGGAGGGTTCTCCAATGTCTGAAAGAAGGGGACTAAAGTTTAATAATGTATTTTTGATAAACCTAGAGAATTTTGGTAAACGGTGTAAATTATATCGAATAAAAGAACTTTGGAATTTTTTGGTAAACAGTGGAGATAAAATTCGTATACCTGTACATAATGATAAAAACTATTTAACTCTAGTTATTCAATACAACATCCCCAAAACCAGTGAAGATGACCATTCCATAATTTCCTTTTGAATTAATTTTCTTTTACATTCCTTACATTCCATTGTAACATACGAAGGATGGAAAAATCACTCGATCCTCGTCTTCGGGTTTTTTACGAAAGACACCTTCGCCATGGATGGATACGTCGAGGCAGTGCTGGCGTTAATTAGAATTTTCTAGGCCGGTGTGCGTTCGATTAATCAGTTCATTAGCCATGACACCGCGTGTTGCCCGGCGATGAGATGCGTGTAACGGGTATCGGACCGTACGTGCCAGGAAGGTAATTTACATCGTAAATCTCATCGCGCTAATCTTGGCGTAATATGTATAGTAATATGCCCAAATTGGATGAGCAATTACCTGATATCCATTTACCGACCACCGATCTATGGCGTCGATCGTGTTTATAAAAGGCGCTTTCTCGCGAAACTATGCTGGACAAATCGCTGGATCGGGCTCTGATCGTTACGCAGAAAAAAAAACAATGCTTCCTCGTCAGTCTCCTTGTATCGCGAAATTATTGTCGAGCAAAGTTTAGCATTGTGCTGGCAATTATTTTCGATTTTGGAAGGCAACGCTGCGAACTTTTGTGATAATGACCAGGAGCTTTATGAGCGCGGAATTGTGGAGTTAGAAAGATGGCGAAAGGTCGAGGAAAATGGAGAATACTTTTTCCTTTGTATGGAAATATAAATGTTATTCCACGCTGCTAAATCGAGATTACTCTCTAGCCAGCTCGATGTTTGAATATGGTTTATGCGCGTTTTGTATGTCGATCGATGCAAGACGTCGTGCGTCTTGTACAGGAGATCCTTCTCCGTCCAGTGGATTGGATGGATTTTAATAAATAAGGGTGGGGCGTACAGCAAGTCGCGATTACGTGGAATCTACGCAATAAAGTGGGGACGATAAAATAAGAAGAACCGAGCCAGCATCCGGCTTCGCTAATACGCCAGCCTTTGTTATTTCTCCAATAAACCCGGATCTTTGAAGCTCCGCAAGTACCCGGGGCTACGTACAAAGGGAATTAAGAGTACAAACAGCTAGGTACTATCGCGGCCGTACCTGTTTCGTTTCTCGATGGCGGCCAAAGAATATTTCTCGATGAAAATCCGGCCGGCGTTCTTTTTCGAGCATCAAAGCTCGATCGCCCTTTGTCCGGGCGATCGTCGGTGCAGTGTGAGAGATAGGCGGAAACAGGGACAGATATATAGACATAGAGATAAAGATAGGTAGATGGATAGATGGAGATAGTAAGAGAGTATGGGAGCGAATGAGTGAATGACGGAGAGAGAGAGAGAGAGAGAGCGAGCGAGTAAATGAGTTAGTAAATGACAGAGAGAGCGAGCAGGCGAGTGCCGAGTGCATGACAGAGAAAGCAAACGAGTGAGCAGATGACTGAATTACCCAATGAGAGAGTGAGAAAGTAAGGGAGTCGGGGAGTGAGAGTGAGTGGGATAGCAAAAGCACGAGTCCTGCAACGCGAGTGAAAGAGTGAGCGAGAGAACCAAAGCGCGAGTCCTACAGCGACACCAAAAGAGTGAGAGAGATAAAGAACAAGTCCCCCAATGACAGTGAAAGAGTAAGCGAGACAACCAAAGAGCGAATCCTACAACGACGCTAAAAGAGTGAGAGAGCGAATGGACAAGTCTCCCAATGACAGTGAAAGAGTGAGCGAGACAACCAAAAAGCGAATCCCACACGACATTGAAAAGAGTGAGAAAGCGAAAAAAACGAGCCTCGCAATTGGAGTAAAAGAGTGAGCGAGAGAACCAATGAGCGAGTCCTACAACAACACTGGAAGAGCGAGAGAGCGAAAGGGCGAGTCGCGGCAAGGGAGTGAAGGAGTGAGTGAGCGCGAGGGTCGGAGCGGCAGGGAGGGGGAAGGGGCCGTTGGAGGGGGAGAAGGAGCAAGACAAAGAGGAGGGCGGAGAAAAAAGGAGATCACCGCCGGTTGCATTCATCCGTAATTTGCAGAATCCTCACGTTTCCGACTTTGCTGACGGAACAGGAGGAAACTTCTTTATTTCCTCTGTCGCGGTTAGCCCGCGGCGATGGGAGACGGGAGGGCGGGTAATCATTACCCAGAGTGAATCCAGTGGGGATCGGCGGCATCGAGAGGGGGAATGTGCGCGGGCTTGCTTTCAAATGGAAATCGAATGAAGGACCGCCGATGAAAATGAGCCGCCGAAAGGGGAAACTTTCTCGCAAAACAAGCGACGCCCGGGTCCTTTATCGCCGGTGATTTTTTATATCGAGCGTTCCTTTTCAGGAAGAGAAGGCCGCTTTAATCGACGATGTACGAGCTGCATTGATACGACGATATCGTATTAATCGCGTATTTATCCGTGGCAAGCGTTGGAAGATACGCATATGTAATGGAGTACGAACGAGGAATGTCGCCTAGGCTGATTTTAGAGAGATCGTGTTCTTATATTTATGAACTGCACTACATACTGTTCCACATATTCCTATATATGAACCGTTTATTTTGAAAGTGGTGTAAGTCCATTTAAAAAAAAATGAGATATCACGTGATAAGTGTAAACTTAATTTAGTGTCAATTTTTTGTTCATGATTAGTTAGTATTTAATAATTTAAAAACTACCAACGCTTTGATCAATTTAATATTATAGAAATTTAATATTATAGATAAAAGAAATTGCGTAGCCATTGATTATGAAAGTGGTGTGAATCCAATTTCAATGGACAGGACATTGCTTTTTACATTTGTACAATATCATGATATATTAGGTGAGTGCAAAAGTTCGTGCTGAGTTTCAAAAATATATATATATTCTTGGACATAGACTAGCTTTCCAACGACAACCGTGTGATATCGTATATAGCGCGTGTGTGCTTAAAATATTTTTTTTTCCAGAAATAAGCTCTCCCTCGAAGAAATTCCTTCCGCGTTTCGCACTCGATTTCTGCCTTTTTCTCGAGAAATCGGCCTGTATTCGACCGCACCGCGATTTCGATCGCGCGAGGCCATTGTCGAAAATTACGCGCGAGCGGCGATGTAAGCTCGATAAGAAATTTTTCGCGGCCGGCAGCTCGACGTTTTGCTCGGGCCCTCGTCGTCGAACGTTTCGAGGAACGCAAAAACGCTCGCCCGACAATTTTAACGGTCCCGAAAAGGAAAAATTCGCTCAACTCGCGAACTCAGCCGAGAGAAATGGAGAGGCATGGCCGAAAGGGAAGCTCGGTTTTGCCAACAAGTATGTTCCTTCGTTCCCTGGTCGAGCTTCTTAACGATTTGACTCGTTACAGATCGAGTACCGTGAAACGTCTGTGCGTCCTTTGCTTCGGGATCTTTTCCCAAAAATCTTTTTTCTAAAAAATCACCCTCCATTTTGTTCCATCCGGAACACGCTGTTCTTAATTAAATACTTTCAGGCGATTTTCCTTATTTTTTATAATCTTATCGATTTATACCCTTTAGTTTTACACACACACATACTTTTATTTTTTTATTTTTTATATATATATATTTATTTACATATATATATATATTATTATTATTATTATTATTATTTACTTATTATTATTATTATATTATTTACTTACTTATATATATATATATATATATTTACTTATTTATTTACTTATAATAATCATGTAACGATTTACATCTTTATAATTTTATACCCTCATCGTTTTAAAACCATGGATCAAGATCATCATTGGACACATTATATGCGACACGATTTTTTCAAAATTATCCTTCTTTACAATTCGCGTGAAAAGACTAGATTTTTATACATCGAATAATTAAACTTCTCCTCGTCGAACAATTTTCCCCATCGAATTTATCTCGCGCCATGTCGAAAACTTGACTGACTCGCCGCGTGTCTGAAAATTTCCCCAATCATACTACGAGAAATTCGATCGATTGCCACATGGAGTAGTGATTCGACTCGTTCCAAGTCGAACAATTTCATCGACTGCGCCTTCGATAAATTGACTCCTAACGCCTCGACTAATTCGACCCACCATGCGATGAACAATCGCACACGTCCACATCGAGCTCCTCGATCCGCCATCGTCGAAGAATTGAACTCGTTACCGCCATTAACCTCGCATTGGCCAGCCGCCGAGGCTTTTCAGAGGCGCGGCGGCGCCCTTTGGGCCGCATCCCTTATTTATAGAACGATTCCGCGTTGCTTTTATTTCAGCCCGCCGAGTGTTTAGCATCGAGCGGCGCGACCCTTTGAGAGCGGCCTTTTTTTTTCTCCCTTTCCCCCCCTCCTCCTCCTCGACGTTTTCCGCCAAACGATCTCGCCCATTCGTCGGGGCGTCGCGACGCGTGCAATTGCGTCCTCCCGGAGAATGGAAGATAGCGGCGGGGAAAAAAGCCCGTATGCAGAAGGCAACCGCGTCCCGATCGAGCGGCGCACTGTTGGCTCGACCTGAAAAAAAAAGCCCTGAGAGAAACGCGGCTGTAACTGGTCGACGAAAAAGCGACCAAAAGCGCGGTAAAATGCGTATTTTCGAGATGAGCGTATTTTCGAGATGAGAATGAGAGTAATGATGGAAATGTGTGTTTGGCGCGACGATGGGGGAGGGGTGATTTATTTGAGAATAGATAGAACTTTGTATTGAGGAAGATTATCCTGGTTGTCAACCTCTTAACGCAGAGATTAAAAAAAAAAAACAGTCAAGAAAATTAATATTTTTTTCATGACAAAAACATACTTTAGAACATTGTCTTGGCAAACAAATAAAAAAGATACGAAATTAATCGAAGTTTTATAGCGGCATAAAATACAACGCAGCTCGAATTATCTCGAGTGTGCACAGTTTGGCCTGTTTAGCGCGCTCGAATTAACTCGAGCGCACAAATTAAGGGGTTAATGTAAGAGCTAAGAAACAGTGGAATGAATCATTTGTGTAATAGATATTACAGATAAGTGGTGGTAAATTCTCGTGGTAAGGAAATGAAATCAGGGATGAAGTACCAAAGGCGCGATTGCAAAGGTGAAGAAGTAAAACCAGGAACAAGTGATAAGCGACGGTGAATAGTTTTTACAGAAAAAAGCGCAAGAAAATCATAATAAGAAAATAAAGATAAAAAACGTATAGAGGGCTAGGATTACTTTGTGATTAATTATAAATAAAACCGTGGTTACTTTGTAATCAACGTACTATCATATATAATATTATATTGAAAGAAGGGAAAGCATAAGGGTTATTATATATTATATTATTATTATATATTATAAAGCATAAGGCACACCCTCCCTCTGCTCTCCATCTCCAATTACTCTATCACTATCCCTGCCTTAAAATAATATTTCACGACTGCTTACGAATCGTCCTCGACTGCTTATTCTAAGATGCACGATGTTCTTTTATTACGCGATCACACGTTTTGGCCTCCACTCCTCCACGAAGAAAGGACCGTCGAGATCCGCCGACATTTTCCCTAGGGGAATTCTTGGGATAAATGCTTCTATAGCGTGAGATCCTTACATTCCCGCGTATAACCCTAATTTCGTCGCAGAATCGTAACTCCATTTGCCGATTGGCCTTCTTCGTCGAACACAAGATCCTTTCTCCGAGCGAGCTTTCGCGAAATTTGGCACGCACCTCCGCTTGTTGCTTCCCTCGTTTCACTCCCGGCAACGGCTACCTAAAACCACTTCGCTCAGAAGACCCGCCAGATAATAAAACACAGCTGTGACCTGGGTTTATGGGTTAGATCCGTGTTTTAATTCCTTTTAATATATCCTCTTGCACCAATCGCGTACATACACCACTTGTGTTTCTTTTATTTTTGCTTTGATGAACACAGATGTGACCTGGGTTTATGGGTTAGATCCCTGTTTTAATTCCTTTTAATATATCCTCTTGCACCAATCGCGTATATAGAACACTTGTGTTCTTTTATTTTTGCTTTGATGAACACATATGTGACCTGGGTTTATGGGTTAGATCCGTGTTTTAATTCTTTTTAATAGTTCTCTTGGACCAATCGCGTATATAGACCACTTGTGTTCTTTTATTTTTGCTTTGATGAACGCAGATGTGACCTGGGTTTGTGGGTTAGATCCGTGTTTTAATTCCTTTTAATATATCCTCTTGCACTAATCGCGTACATAGAACACTTGTGTTTCTTTTATTTTTAGTTTGATGAACACAGATGTGACTTGGGTTTATGGGTTAGATCCGTGTTTTAATTCCTTTTAATATATCCTCTTGCACCAATGGCGTGTTTAGACCACTTGTGTTCTTTTATTTCTGGTTTGATGAACACAGATGTTTAATTCTTTTTAATAGTTCTGTTGGACCAATCGCGTACATAGACCACTTGTGTTTTCATTTTTGTTTTTTTTTTTTTTTCATTTTTGACACCGAGTATTAAGGTCAATTGGCCTAGGTCCAACTGTTTAAGGTCGGTTCCGAATCACTAGAGCTGGGGTATACGTATCTCATGGAAAAACCATCGTTGATGGGCGGGTTTCGAATTTGCATCTTACGTATGGATGTCCTCTATCCAATACACCACCGTAGCTCTCCGTTTACGTTTAAAATACTACCGTGTTTACCACCACGTTTAAAACAATCATTATCTATTAACTAATCATATATTAATTATATTATGCGTTACACAAGAATATACGGAAACGTACTGAAATAAGTGACTATAAAAAAATGACCATAAAAATTGAAAATCGACAAAACGAACGAAGCCAAATTAAACAGAACAACGAGATAATAAAAATCCCTTGAAATACGTAAAAATAATTTCGATAGCCAACACAGTATTCGATGCGCGGTCTTAATTTTAAAGATTAAAAATCGAATTAAAAAATAACCGCCACTCGAATTAACAAAATCGATAAAAAAAAAAATACGTGGAAAAAGAAATATGAAAAAAGTGGCTCCTCCATCGGTATTCCTTTTGAAATGGAAGTATCGCCAGAGTGATTTCCTTAAATGGCCGACTCGCGATACGAGGAGGCCACGGGGAAGGTTTTCTCGGCCATTCGACGATTCTGGAAGATATCCAGACGTCCCAGCCGGTAATCTGCGAGGGTGGACGCCGTGAAGGCGAAAAGAGGGTCGGCGGAAATACGATGCGAATCGAAGGACCGCGCGAATCTTTCTCTAGCGCCGCGGACAGAGCGCCGATATCCGTTTGACGAGGACCGTTGACCCTTTGGCATTGCCAACATTCTCGAAGGCCTCGTGAAACCTTTTGGCCCCGCCCCCCCGCCCCCCTCCCCCCTCTTTCAACCGCCTATAGAATTCGCGGCCATTCGTGCTGTGCTCTGAGGAATTCGATGTGAGATATTCGAGTAATGAAGAATATACGCGCATAACTGTGACTTGCTTATACATGTCGATCGTTTATTTTGAAAGTGGTGTAAGGCTATTTAAAAAAAAAATAAATGAGGTATCACGTGATTTATGCTGAATTTAGTGTCAAGTTTTTGTTTACAATTGATTAGTGTTTAATAGCTTAAAAAATACCGATGCTTCGTTGAATTTGATATTGGTCGATGAAGGAAATTGCGTAGGCATTGATTGTGAAAGTGGTGTAAGTCCATTTGTAGCTCGTAAATATATATTATTTCAGTGCAATTCGCTTGAAGGAAATTTATATGATCGAATTGCGTATTGATGAATTGGTTAGAAACATTGCCACACCCGATAATTGATGGATTTTTAATGATACGCGGGGGTTTGAGTTTACTATAAATGACCACTATTAAGATTCTGCAAACACTATATATATTTAAATAACATCAAACAAATAAATGTACATTTTACAAGCAATCACAATACATCGCGCACACAAGAAAAACCGAAACCAAAAATTCTAGAAATTAACAAAAAACGAACGCTTAAACATCTTCAGGGCCGTAGTACCCTGGAGCGACTATATTCGCATGCGACGATGAAGATGATTCTCCAACAATAATATTAACCCATATTTCTTAATCAAGAAATATGCCAACCTTTGATTTTCTCGAAACGAGAGAAAATGAATTTACACCACTTTCAAAATAAACGGTCCATATATATATATATATATATATATATATATACACATACAGCATCTGTTTATTTAAAACTACATCGAAGTACTCGTTGGTAATTTACGAGGAACCTGCGACCAAATCACTCCTCCCTAAAGTGCCTTGCAGAAAGACTCCTGAGAAAAAAATATTTACTAATTCATTCAAACAAATTAATATACTTTTATAAAAATGAATTTATACAAAAATATTATTAATAAAAATCACAGAAAATTGTATAAACATAAAATTAATAGCTAAATATCATTCAACTTGAAAACGCACCAATATCGTCTTTCACAAGAATCCGCACATAAACGAAAAATAAAAACCTCGATCTTAACATTATAACTACGAGCCACTTTCTGGGCACATTTAGAACACCGTGTACATCTTTAAAAAAAAGGGGAAGAGTAAAGGGAAATTTCAGTAAATCAAAATGATGATCCAAATATTGCATGAAAATCATGGAAAATCTCAAAGGATGCATCGTCGTAAAGCACTGGGATTTTTTAAAGAAACGTCCGACCAGTCACTTGGTAGTTCTACTGTCAAATCCAATACAGGTTTTCCTCGAAGGACGTATCCGTAATTCTTGTCGCGTTTCAAGGAGTTTTCAGTGCAGCTTCCGCACTCCATCGCGCTTGCGATATTCCGATTAAACAGCGCGAAACCTCGATTCGAGTCTTCGATCTCGTGGCTGCGCTTCGACCAGGAATGGAAACTGCTGCGTTAACTCGAGGGAGGATTTCGCGTGAGGGACGTGGCCGTGATTCTTGGCGCGTTTACGACGCTCTCGGAGCGAATAAAGACGGCCATTTATCCGGAAAACGTCCATTGCGCGGTGGGACTTGGTGTTGGAGAGGTCCTTAACCATCCGTGGCGTAAGACAGTGCCACGAACGTTTCCTAAAGGCTCCTCGAATTCGCGATTCGCACAAGAACGAAGCGGCTAAGCGCGCTGAAATGCGGCGCGTATCGGTCGCTCGTAGAAAATGCGAAATCTTTGGCCAGACGTGTAATTTATATCCGAGGCTTTCTAAAGGTGGATTTGAGTCTTTCTGGTAAAGTACGCGAAGTTCGAAAGACTCGTTTCTGCTTGAATTAGAATAAAGGATATTATCATATATTATCATAAAGGCTAATGACCAAAGTAGTCGACGCCTCTTCATTTAATATAAAAAAAAAATATATTATCCTATTATATATCGATATCATGTTATCGTAAGGCATCGCGAAAGCTGTCGAGATATATTTATAAGAAACACATAGAAGTAACACATCATAATACTTTCCATCTCTATTCCACTTTTCTACTTTCTTTATTTTCCATCTTTACTCAAAGGATGGTATAAAAAAAATCAGAATATCCTCTCATGACCAAAAAAAAGCCTTTCCAATTGCCCTAACTATTCTCTAATTCAATGTCTATAAAAGTCGAGGAATTCATTTCAATCTTCATTTCATCCAAACAACTTCATATCCTCCACTCACTGCATCGAATCTTTAAACATACCACTATTCGCATCAACGTATTCCTCCCATTAATTCTTCAACGATTAAAAACAATAAACCGCACAAAAATATTCAGCCTTTCCAATCGAAGTAACAACAATTCGTCTGTATAAAAAATACGATTTTCTATGCGATACGTATACCGTAGCTCTGGTGGTTCGGAAGCCACCTTAAACAGTAGGTCTATAAATGAATCTAAAAAAAAGAAGATACGAAAAGAACCTTTCGCCTCGATTCAGCTATATAACTGGCAATCGATAAGGTAGATAAAAAGACAAGACGCCTAATGTCGCCATTCAAGATTTCCACTTGGGCGCGGATGACGATTTAAACCCTCATTTAAATTATCACTCGACTATTCTTTAAAAAAATCATTCCCCCCCCCCCCCCATCACTGATGTTATCAAATCTCTTCAAGCATACCATACAAAAAAAAACTATTATCTCTTGTAATCTGTTATTTGAAGATTAGCGATATAAGGTACAATTTTCAATCTCAACATTACTATTACAATAGACAAGAACAAACTGAAATTTGAAAATTATCGAAAGATATTTCTATAGTCGTAATGAATCATAAAAATCTTTAGAAGCATCATTGAAAATCCCCATATTTGCGTATAAAAAAGTCTCGTGCTCCCTTCTTTCCAAATTTAATATTGAAATACTAATTGTATCAACAGTTATAGCCATTTTTCCAAACCTATACGCGATTGTGACGATTCACAAAAAACAGTCTCGTGCTTATGCCAAGCGCAGCCAGCAATGCACAGACGCGAATGCGTTAGCATCATTTCGCTGAAGCGCGGCATCCATTCAGCGGACGAGCGGGGCGGATATCGAGCAGGGAGCAGGCCCCGTCATTCATCCGTTGGGAAAACAGCCAGCCCCCGATGGAAGGCCGCTTATCAAGCCCTGAGACGACGCGATACCTCCTAAGCGCTATTTCACACGTAGACAAAGCTCCTTGATAAGGAACGCGGCGTAAGCAGCGGTGTTTTTTCGCCTGCGGATAAATATAAGAGCGACGAATGGATCTCCTATCTCTCTCTCTCTCTCTCTCTATCTCTCTTTCTCTCCCTTTGGTCATGGTAAACCGAAGTGCAGATTCTCATAAAGAATTGTCAGTGTTTATTAGAGACAGTGAGGTACTTCCTCTTGCGCTCGAATCAGAGGAATACGCGTGGAGAATGGATGATTCAATGGCTACGAAGGAATCTTCTCAACGTGTCATGGAATATCGTTCATCGTCCCTGCGCCACTCGTTCCTCGCCACTCGATCTTCTGTACTGGGGAGTGTGCCGTTGGATGTAAAAGAGTGGTGAAGCTGGTGGGGATGTTTATATACCGATGGAGGAGACCTTTTATATACCGATGCGCCCATAGAGAAAGAATGCTCGTTATAGGAGTCGCTTATATTTCTGGTTTGTTTTAGGATCTTCTGTTTTATAGCGAAAAGCGTATTGTACTGTAATGAAATATGTAGGGATATTTATGGAGTTTCTGGGTGAGCGGTAGTCGTGTAATAAGCTCGTCTTATTGATACTAATCGTGGGATTTAAGTGGAGCAATCGATGATATTGTCGTCGCTCGATTGAAACGATGATCGACTGCTTTGATAAAGAATGAGTGTTAATGTTGTGATTTAAGTGGAGTAATCGATGATATCATCGTCTCTCGATTGAAACTATGCTCGACTGATTTAATAAAGAATAAATCATTCTTTGATAAAGAATGAGTGTTAAAGTTGTGATTTAAGTGGAGTAATCGATGATATCATCGTCTCTCGATTGAAACGATGCTTGACTGCTTTGATAAAGAATGAGTGTGAATGTTGTGATTTAAGTGGAGTAATCGATGATATCATCGTCTCTCGATTGAAACGATGCTTGACTGCTTTGATAAAGAATGAGTGTTAAAGTTGTGATTTAAGTGGAGTAATCGATGATATCATCGTCTCTCGATCGAAACGATGCTCGACTGATTTCATAAAAAATAAATGTTAAAGTTGGGATTTAAGTGGAGTAATCGATGATATCATCGTCTCTCGATTGAAACGATGATCGACTGCTTTAATAAAGAATGAATGTCAAAGTTGTGATTTAAGTGGAGTAATCGATGATATCATCCTCTCTCGATCGAAACGATGCTCGACTGCTTTAATAAAGAATGAATGTCAAAGTTCTGATTTAAGTGGAGTAATCGATGATATCATCGTCTCTCGATCGAAACTATGCTCGACTGATTTAATAAAAAATAAATGTTAAAGTTGGGATTTAAGTGGAGTAATCGATGATATCATCGTCTCTCGATTGAAACTATGCTCGACTGCTTTAATAAAGAATGAATGTCAAAGTTCTGATTTAAGTGGAGTAATCGATGATATCATCGTCTCTCGATCGAAACGATGCTCGACTGCCTTGATAAAGAATCATTTTCAAAGTTCGAGAACTCTGATTTATCCAAAATCACCGTGGTTATAAAGAGTCTGCAAGCTCGCGTCGGATTAGAATGGAAATAAAGGCGGTCGAAGAGTTGGGTCAGAAATGAGCATCGGGAAAATCCCCCTTTCCTTCTCCTGGGAGCATGAAATACACCGCCACGTCGCCAGGAGTTAAACTTTCATGAATACGTATGTATATCTCGGCACGTATCTTCTTAATAATGTCCCTTATTACGCCATGAAAACCCCCGCGCGCTCGCTGAAAGCCCTTTCATACCGACTTTGCGGAAATCAAATTTACGGTAACATTCCCGGTCTAACCTTAAATTTTCCGTTTCCACAATTTGGAGGTGGACTGCCTTTTCCACTTCCTTGAACCGCACGATACGCGTAAAGTAATCCGGGATATCCCGAGAAACCGTGGCTTCGACCTCCTGAATTTAGGATCGCTTCGGTATTTTAACGAGCCGTATTTAACTCCCGTGTAATATCGTAGTATAAAAGGAAAGAGCGAATGTTTATTTGAAATAATCCGTGATTTGCACGATCGAGAAATATTCATTGTTCGTATACAAAGAGGTATGTATTTAATATCTATTTTTGGAACATTTGTTTCGTATAGTATTATATTCTCTACGATTCTTTTATTTCTCCTTTTCTCGATTTTTTTTGAGTTTTTTTTTGCCACGTGTTTATTCACTCGATTCTTGACCCTACGAATCTAGTAAGAAGTAAAGGAAAAACTGTTGAAACTCTGTATATAATAAAATCTCTTATCAAAATACTTATCATTCGCAATAGCGCCTCTTTCAAACTTCTCTTCATCGCTTCATCATTTCCCGAACACGAACTCACATTTCGATTTATATTCGACCTCCATTACAAACTATACACGAGGCTAATGATCTTAAAGATCTAATAATAATAATAAAAAAAAAAAACTATACACCCAACCATCGATGCAACATTATAAACACTCTATTCCAATAATCAGAAACATATAAGACACCCGGAAACTTATTCGATCCGCGTCCATAAAACCCCACACTTTCTCAAAAAACATCTTTACTAAGATTCAATACACAAGAACAACAGCTCGCGATTTATACACGAATCCTACAATTCTTCCAACGACAGATCCTCTTCCATCACCCAACGCACGGTCCATATTTCACGTGCTGGATCATCAAAGAACCAGGATGGTACGCGCCAGATCCTCCGCCATTGGAGGAGGAGGGTCGTTCGTTCGGCTATAAGGTAATCGATTCCAGTGCAGAGCCACGCTTAACTGGCCGTCCCAGGACGCGGCTCTTAAAAGAGCAATCCGCTCGAAGAACCAAGGAGGGATCCGCGTATGCAAGGCCAGTCGGACGAGGGCTCGACGCTGAGTTTTCTCTTGGTTCGGTAAATAGACGATTCTCCACCCCCTCCCACCCCCCTTTCGAAGTTCGTTGAACGCGTAAGGAAGCCTCGGTTATACCTTCTGGCCCCGTTTGATTTCAAAGCGATGCGGCTCGCCCCAGAAATTCGATCGCACGCTCGATCGGCTTGTCCGATTCATCGCGCCCCGCAGGATGTTCCAGAAGATGAGATATTGAATCGTGAGACGAATACGGGAATCTGGATCTCGACTCGGGGATGTGAGGACTGGGAGGGACCGGTATGAGGCCTACGAGATCCTAGATTGTCTTATGGCAATAATTGCGTGAGACGCAGGGAATGTGTTTGTCCCGCGTGATACGAGGGAATGGTAAGTATCGTCGATGGTTTTCGGGGGCTTCGAGGAATTTTTGTTCTCTATTTTTACTCTTGTTTTCATGGATATTATGTATATTAATGTGTATGTGTATATATATATATATATATATGTATATGTATTAAAATAATAATTCGTCACCTCTGATTTTAATAAAATAAATAAATAAAAAAGAAATAAATTTACTATATAAATAATTAATTAATATATATTTAATTAATTATTTATATAGTAAATTT
>JBCFXI010002917.1:0-14627 GCA_038496175.1 Ampulex compressa
GTAGTAGATATATATATATATATATATATATCTACTACATAGACATAAGGGATAAAAGTTCTCCGCGTAGCAAACCGTATCAAACAGCTATATCGAGCTTTACAGAGTACACTTTACATCTCCTACCAGGGCTTTCCTTTCTTCGCACTCAAAATTTATTCAAAACTATTTCAAGGTGAAGTGACAAAGCAGCAAGCAGCGGTACGAGGCAGCATCGCATTTCGATGCACGTGCGGCAGTTAAAGCATCGATGCAAATCGGGCCCTCGTGGACGCATCTATTCGCATTGCTCGCTATGTATTTCGATTTCACCTTCGATCTCGGTCTTGCTTTCTCTTTGGAATAAGTCCAGAGCGGCCGAGGCGAGTTACTTTACGTCCCTCGCGCCTGATCTCGTGTCTCATTTGCATGTCAGGGAAACGAGCGCTCGCCTCTCCGCTCTGCGAAGAGCCCCGATAAATAGCATCCCAATCCCATTAGCTGCGCGATTCGAAATGAATCTAATACTTTGCATCGCCGGCATGCGAATTACCTCGATTGCTTCGTATTCCCACCACGAATATTCCGTTTCGATCGCGGTAATCGATGTGTGCCTGTGTTATTATTTAATAAAGCCGCGCCACAGCTCCAAGTTGGCTCACTGCTTTACGCAGAGGCCTCCGCCAATTTTCATTAACCGTTGCGAAATTCGTATAATCGAATTATCGACTACAAGTCCGTTGGCGCTCTCCCAATAAAGGTGGGCTCTTTATAATTGATAGTGGCTTCTAGTTCTATTAGAAAACGATTTCGTGTTATCGATCATTCTGGAAATACAAACTTCCAATTTGTGTATCGCGTATCAGTCCAGATTTCTTTTTGAAGTATCATTTTTCAAGGAATATATTTTCTGGAAACTTTTATATAGGTGATTGATATTAAATCATGCGCATGCGCAAGATGCAATATTGCCTAAAGACTTAAGAGAATAAGTAGAAGTCGAGGCTTCACGAATTCGTATAATATACTTATTTTCTAGAAGCTTCTATACAGGTGATTGATATTAAATTATGCGCATGCGCAAGATGCAATATTGCCTACAGACTTGGAGAACGAGTAGAAGTCGGGTAACGTTTTTGTCGAGACTTCACGAATTCGTATAACTATTCGGGAATGAGGTAGTCGTCCACTTTTCGGACGTTTCCTTGCAAACCCCTGATACGCCCTCAGCACCTGCCGACAGGTGTTGCCGACTGTTACAACGTTTCATGATTTCCTATGCGAGGGACAGCGCAAGGAAGTCTCAAGGAATTCCCTCGATTTCCGCTCAGAAGGATATCGTCACGTCCGATATGAATTATAACGGTCTTCGAAGCGATCTGAGGACTGGAGTAGGATACTCATTTAACACGTGCTCGTCCAATATCTTTCTCGATTTGTTTTACACTTGGCTGAACCTATGGGGAGCAATCGATTTGAACGTAAATTCCACGTAACAGCTTTCGATTATTTTTCAACAGTTTATGCGAAATTGAATCTAGGCGTTCATTTGCTTCGTTGACTTTGATTTAAACCGGTGACCATTTTAAACCGGTAGTCGCGTGGAAAAAGGTGATCACTGTTCGGATATAGATTTTCTTAACGACTGTACTGCTCGCGAGAATTAGAGGATATTTCAAAATATGTTACACAAAAGGCTGATTATACAGGAGTGTCCGCGTGTTCTCTGATCTTGAAAGTGCACATCCTGCAATTTAGGGGACCACCATATTCAACAGGTAATGTGCAGTACTCTTCAATTTAACATGCTTTTGTTCACCATCGGCAATATGTTACTTGCCACTCGATCACAATAATTGAGTTTGTATCATACTTTCATGATCCACCAACTTTCTTCGACACGCTGTTTCCTTCTCTAATGTTCCTGTTCAATAAAAAAAATCAAGCGTTCTTTTTTTCGCTTTATATTCATTTTGAAATATCCCCTAACTTCTAGGAACAGTATAGTATCGATCAATACCAGAGCTTGTAAAAAAAACCAGTCTAAAAAAAATAGACTTTATATGAAACAATATACTAATTCCAAGTAAACCGGATTCAAGCAAAAATAAGAAGAATCTCTCGTGAGGAAGCTTCAATCTTCCAACTCCGAGAATCGCTTCTTAATAACTTTCCATTCGACATCATAGTTTCCACTTAAACTTCCACTAAATCCATCTTAAAACACTACTTCCTAGGTCAAACGATCTTAACAAAGGGGTATAGGATTCTATACAAGGCGTATAAAATCTTCACGATCGCAGAAAAAAGATAAGAGCAGTACGCAGAAGTGCGACATTTTTCTATACGAAACAGGTGCGCGCGGCTATGTGGACAAACGAGATTCGATAAGTAACAGAGCTGCGAGTAGTCAGAGTGCACTTCGGAATATCCAAGGAGCATATCCAAGGGCTCACTTAATCACGCGCTCGCGAATCATAGGAGCCTTTAAAACGTACGATCCGCCAAATTCGCGTGATTGTCGCCGAAACGTCGGGTTTAACAGCGGTGTTCCGCATTAATTAAGATCGCGGCTCGTGAGACTCGTAATCAAGGCGGGTCGTTAGGAACCTCCGAAAGCGGCGTGGCTCGTAATGGACTTATCCCCAAAGTCGGAAACGAATATCGCGATCCGCGAACTTCTTCGGAGCTTTTTTCTCCAACTTTTCTAATGAGAGGCCAAAATCCAGCATCGTTGAGGGGCAGGCGAAATGCGGATGCTTTTGACCTGGAAAATGCGTTGCGCGGCGGGAAAGTTCGGCGAGTTTTAATAACGAAAAATCCGGCGGCTCTGTTTGAGAGCAGAATTACGGCTGCTTTTTGGAAATTCCAAAAGCTCAGTCGCATTTGGAAGGAGAAGAAGTATGGCTTTCGATGTGTTTATTTGCGCGTAGGTTAACTCAATATGGAAGCTCGAAGAAAGAAATGGCGTGAAACGAGAGTCAAGGAAAGCAGCTTGGAAAGGAAAAATATGATGTATTTTAAAGGAAATGTGAGACAGTTCTTGTTGTACAATGTACTGTATACTGTATGTATTGTATAATATACGTAATAAATGATATATGATCTGCTATATGTAGTGCGTTTTAATGGAATCAATGAACATTGGCGAGCTTCGCGAGTGATCTTGCTTCCTCATGGACTTTTACTTATTGACTTATGAAGGAGAGGCGTTTAACGTGTTCCTTCGGATTTTACGATGACACTGCGTTTTTACGCACTTTCATCCGATCCTTGTCATTGTCGATTTTTCATCGATACGCCAATTTACCTGTCGCCGTACATAACAACCGGTTAATACGTCAAACTTAACTTTACACAAATACAGTTTCAAAGGGGATCATAACTCAGGTATTTACGCGCGTCGATCGAGATAATAACTCTTGATACTTGATATAAAGGATGGAAGCATTAATTCAATCGCACAGTAATAATCAATTATTATGCACGCTTCCTGCGTAAATACAAAACGATAAAGTATCGTATACAGCTAAAGCTTTCTTCTGGTAATAACCAGGTTAGAATACCTTCATTATCTCGATTCACGCTCTGCGCCGAATAAGAATTAACAAGATGCCTCGTTAACATTAGAGCTACAAAAATAAACAACATAATCCTCCGTAATTACTTGCAAGAATTTCCTAAAATTATGACACTGTACTCCTAGCTCTTAGCTCCCTTTTCCTTCCAGGGACACTTAAAGTACATTCAGATAGGCCCTCACGATGATCTATACTTCCAGTCAAAGCTCTCTGGGACAGTACTTTAAACAAAATCGGACCATTGGAAACGGATCACAGCCCGAACGGAAACATCGTCGAACACCCGTTATCAGGTTGATAACGAAAAGGGAGGACTAGCCTCTCGGTTCGACAGCAGACACGAACCAGTAGTTGCATCAATGCAAGTAGTAATCGATACATCAATCGCGGACCATTATGGATCCCCGTTCAGCGATTAATTCCCCTGATAAATTGTAAACGCGGCCGTAACCGAGCTAAACCACGGAAAACAGGTTAGACCATGCGTAATAACTCTGTCGATCGGCTCCTAACTGCTTCTCTCTCTCTCTCTCTCTCTCTCTCTCTCTTACAATCACTCACTCACTCATTCTCTCTCTATTTTTCCATCACTCATTTCTTTTTCTCCCTCCCCTCCATTAATCCCCTTCCCTCTCCTCTTTGGTAATAAAAACGAGAAGGAAGTGGGAAAACCGATGCGATCAGTTAAATAATTATCGCGCGCGTTGGATTAAATCCACAAAATTTGCCAGCCGTTTGAGCGGCTAACGAGCACTAATTCGACGATAAATCCATCCAGCGATCCAATCCCGATCTTTCGAGCGATCCGTACATGACGAGCTTCAGCTGGAGCTCTAGCCAATTACTCCTCGATCGTCGTTTTCCCTTTGTAAATTGTGCCGTCCTGGGTAATCGTTGGCAGGGCCACTCTTCGAGGATGTTAATTATCCACGGTGATAAACTGATTTAGTATCACGGATAAACCTGGACTTGTTATTCATAAGGTGTTACGATGGTGGTCTTTGGATCGTAAATAGTACTGAATGAAAGGGTTCAGAAAACGTGCAATTACCGACAATTAGAAGCACGCAGTTTCGTGCTGTCCTGAAAGATATGGCGATGAAATCAGTATTTTCGAATATTACGCAATGCATATACGCAATGTATTTACAGGATTGAATTCAGTGATTTTTCCGTGGAAGGATTTTTGTCTCGTGCTTTGGAAAGGACTCTTTAAAAGAGATGATAGCTCCCTCGTCTTTCCAAATCACATTTTCGAGATGATCCTTCACGTCGATAGGGCCGGTCTTGAAATATTAAGCGTTCACGATGATAGACTATGATTTAGTACGAGGTCCGGGTCAAAAGCCTCAAGAGAATACAGGGTTCATGTGCGAAGTCGTAAGCTAATGACCATAAACGACCTTAATCGGTGGATTTCAGGCACCCTACAAACACACATCAGTGGACAGAAGAAAACTTCAACCGTTTACCATAAATAATAGACAATCACTCGAATTCGCGTATTTGGATAATACATCTATCAAGTTAGGATTAATATTTCAGGGGATAAAACGATATACGAACGTGTAAGAAAAATCTTAAATGACTCTTCAACAGCTCTTATCTCAAATTTTGTAAAGAGTTTTCCTTCTTTAAATTAAACCTTACGCTATAATCCTTTATGCCATTCACACTATTTCTACGATATTAATTTTCAGTTTATTATAAACCTGATAAATGCACGGATGTAGTCCGTTGCCTCAAAGGGAAGACAATGCCAGTAGAGCGTCCCGCTGATCCGAGGGATTTTTCCAATTTTAAATTGCAAAAAGGCGAGAGCGCTCTCCCTACTTATACTTTATTAATCGAATATCTCTGGGAGCGTATCCGAAGGGGCAATCTCTGCGATTCCGACATTAATGTCAGAAGGTAGGCGACGAAGAAAATTATTACTTTACCCGGCAGCGGGGATAATTGTCATTAAAGTCGCGGAAATGACTGGCGTGGCTTCCGGCAATTTGGCTGGAAGTATCACGAGAAAAAACGGGGTACATTTCGACTTCGCGGAAATGCCATATATCCCGTTGCTCCACCATCAAATAACTGGATTTAATACAAATCGCCATTCGAGATGATAAATGGGAGTATTTCAAGGTGAAAAATCTCTTCCAAGCCGTTCACAGGCCGTTTTTATTGTCCCACTAATTTCGTTTCAGCGAAAACGGGGCGTCGGCGTTTTTATGAAAAATCTATGTCGTACCGAGACCCTGTCTATAAATTATTCAACAATATTCGGAGAGGCGTCCTTTAATATCTTCGATGCGAAGGCTGCGGCTTTTTAAATGATTAATTTCCTCGAAGGTTCGGAGGAACCCCCTATTATTCGAGACGTGCGAATATATCCGGACCCTTTGTACTTCGGGGTACGCTCAGATCTAGCCCGTTCGAGCTAATGATTTTATCTTCATCGACATCAATTTTCGAGCAGCTTTGCAAAGCAGTATGCAGAGTGCTCGTCTGACAATGATTTCATGACGAATGCCGTGGAAAATGACTTGAAATTTATTAAACGAGCGGCTCCTAAGAAATGATGTAACGAGATTAAAACCTATATATTAAAATATATAGATAAAATATTATTTAATAGATATTATATATATATATTTTTATATTTATAGATAAAATATATAGATAAAAACCGAACATATAAAAATATTATTAATCAAAAGATTAACAGCCAGCCAGTATCCTTCGACCATGCAGTAAAATAAGAATTCCGCAAAAGTACTGTACCTCGCAATGCCGTGCACAATTCTCTCGTTTCTTTCCCGGCAATTAACCACAAAACGAGAAACGAAAGTGGCACATTTACTGCGCAGCAATGTCGCATCTTGCCGGAACTTTGTGAAGCCAAGGGTGCGTAATTTCCCCGATATTAATGCCGTATAATGCACGTTGAGCATCGCGAAATACCCGCGTTACTACGCGTCCCGGCGGAGGAGTGAAACCGAGCTGACGCACGATTAAAGTTTTACGCCGCTGGCGCGGCGTGAAATCCTCGTAAAATCCGTAAAAACCTTTCGCCCCGTCGGGCCTCGAGCGCAGTTCGATAAAGCATCGATAACGGCCACCGGTAAAATTGCGGGAGAATTTATCGGCGGTGCATCGCCTTCCATAATCGGGGCCCCGCAAATGGACGTTCTGCGAGTGTCACTTTTAATGCTGGCCAATGCGAGGGCGCGAATTGAACGGAAAGTTCAATGGTCAGCCGAGGTTAATAAGATTGGTCATTAGTCGGCGGAGGAAGCCGGTTGAATTGATGCTCGATTAGATCAAAGGATATTTACGACGATTAAAGCGAATCGAACGTTTGAAAAAATAGCTTTGAAAGTGTCCCGGTGTCCTAAGATATAGAGACTTTGAGTCTATGCTGTTCTAATACTTGAAACATGGACTTACGATGAAGCAAAATGCAGTCCTCGCTGCTGAAGAAAAACTATAAATCATCGACAGCAGAAGATCATTAGGACATGTTCTTGCATTATGAATATTAGAAAGTGTTTAGAAGGTTTGTAAAATCTTCTATTTTGCTATCGATAATGCTGTGTTCTGAGAATACTTCTTTGGGGGATAATATAATAAAAAAGTACAATAATACATGGAGTTGGTGCAAGATATTTGGCCATCGATATTCACACGATGCTCCCAGCGACGCGAAACCTTGCAAGGTCCGTCCTCCGGATAAATCACAAGTCAGGGCGAGCTTCATCCACGAAGCTCCCTAATAAATCGCCCGCTCGCCGATGACCCTTTGGCAGAAATAGCTCGAAAGGAACTCCGACCTCCATCGGTCTTTCCTTCCTGACGTTCTCGTCGCCGCGGCACTTTTCCGGCATTATCTCTCCGCGCGATTATTCCTAGAACATGAATAATGGAAGGCTCATCGGCGGAATTGCAGATAGCAGTTCCTACCTTCGAGGATCAAAACAGTTTGCAATAGGAAGATTCGCTTTCCAGGGGAAGAAGGAGTGCGCTGTTCGAGGGAACGCGAATTCTCTGCCTCCTGGTTCACTTCGTGAATCAGTCGCGAAGGAAGAGGAGAATGGCGATCGTCTATATACTTAAATCCTACGCTTGTGACTCAATTGGAGAATCGCAAAGGACGTTTGGATACTCGCTGCAAATCTTATAATCCTTATAACATTTTCTAAATCTTAAGTTCCCTACGAGCGTGGTCGTTAAACCGCGAACAGTTTGTTACAAGCGTGCCAATACCGAGGAGTAATGTCTACTTCCACTTCTATTTTACTACGAGAGCCGTGCAAGAGCCGCCGCTAGATTCTCGCGAATATTGTCCATTATTTTATCGTGCGAGACACTCGACTTTGCGCGGAGAGAAAAAGGAAAAACCCGAGAATCCCCGAAGGGTCCGGCCGTCAGTTTGAAAATTATCGCGCGGATTCGCAGGCGCGAGACGCGGCTGTTGCGACCGGTTCGTAAAGATCGTGCTGGAGCAGCCGAAGGTGTAATGCATACGGAGACGTTTCCCGCGTCCTCAACTTTCCTCCTCCCCTTTATGTTTATTCACGTCCGCGATCGTACGATCCGCGATTATACGGAGAAAGGTAAAGCGCACCGATGGAAAAGTTGGCTGGCAATTGCGATAAAACGTTGCCTTGGACGAAACCACGGCGGCTGTCGAAGCCAGACGAATCTGGAGGTTCTTTATCGCCGACTTACTTCGTCGAGTAAGTCTCGGTTTGAGCCATTCCCTGGAGAACGCCTCGTCGATGCGGAGACTTGGACGGTCGGATGTCAAAATACTCTTAGACCTTTAGCTCAAAGCCCGGTTTCTGGAATAGTCGAGTCGGGAAACTTTCCCCTCGCTTCTTAACAAAATTAAAAATACTAATCTAGAGAAATTAAAGGTAATACTAAAAAACTAAAAATACTCCAAAATTTGTATATACTACTAATGTTGAATTTATTTGACGTCCAACAGATCGACTTATGTAAAATTAGAGTATTTAAACGGAGCGTTGCGGAAAAAGTCTACTTGGGTTTACACGTCTTCCCTTAGATTGTAACTTTAGATACGATTGAGTTGTGCGCGATAAAATTGAGTCGTCAAAAGGAGTTATTGTCCGTCGCGTGTAACGATCGTATAAAATCCGTGAGTCATGATTTCCAACCGCTATTGGCTTAAAACCATTTCTTCCTCCTCGAGAGATTGATTTTATAAATGGGATGCCAGCGGTTGCGCGACTATTTACGTTTTCTCAACTGTTGCTTCGAGCGAGGGCAGAGAAGGCAAGTGGTTTCCACCATCTCCAAGTTCTAATTGTAATTCGCAGTCAGCGCGCTTAAGCGAAGGAAGATAAAGCGTTACATGAGGGAAACGTCGCGATGGTAATAAATATTCGGAGCACGGCCATTAAGAGGAAAATAGCATCTGGACATTTTTCTCGTCCGAGCCTGAAATATCGATGTCTCTCTAGGCGAAGCTTAAAAGAATTGTGCACAACGTTGATATCTTACCGCACTGCGTTTTCATTTGATAGTTCGAAGATCTAATTTAAAGATTACCAGATGCCGCATTCCTATCAATTTTAATCGCTAATATTAAACGAGAAATGTTTTAATGTACACATAGAGCAGTCCTAACCTCACTGCTCGTGATACTATTAAAACAATTTGCATGAATTATATGGACCATTAACGAGCAGTTAATTCTCACACTTCTTAACGATTTAAAAATTCTCCATCTGGTTATATCGGAATAAAAATCTCAGTCGGCAAAACGACACTGTGCGTGAGAAAGTCTCTAGCCGTGGCTCAGATAATTAAGGATAAAAAATGTTGAGAATTAAACGAAATTGAGAATCATAAATACAGGGTACTGAATTAAGCCATGTCTTTGAAAAAGCCGTGGAAAAAATGAGACACCGGTGTAGCTGAACTTGGGACTCGAGAAATCATTCACTTTATTCACAAGAAACGATGCGGCAGAAAAATTCCCTCCATTCAAATTCTTTCCATCCTGCATTATGAATTCTACCGATACATTTCTTCCCCCTTTCTTCCTCCCACTCGGGAGCAAGCGACAAATGCTCGAGTCCTCTTAAAGCGATTATACGAAAAGAGATGTTTCGCCATTCAAATATTGACTCGCATATACAAAAGTCAACCTTCGAGGCTCGTGGACTTTACGCGCCCTCCTCCTTGCCTTCTTTCCCACTTTCAGTGCCCGAAAGATAAATATCCCCGCTCGCGCCATAGTAACGGGAGTGAAACTTTCCGAATGCTCACCTCCTTCTTACTCTCACGCATAACAGTAAAGCCCTAAAAGTCTCCAAATCTCTCCAGATTTCTTTTTCTCTCTCTTACACTACCCTGCTCCATTAAACGATTACCCATAAAAAAAAAAAGAAGTTCAGTCCTCTCGAAGTCCAATAGAGCGAGTAGTGTATCCAGACGGCACCGGGGCGTACTTCCATTCGTCCCCTTGGATAACAATGGACCACTAAGATAACGATTCACTCCGATAGATAACAATGGTTCGTTAAAAATCATCTAATAGCCTTCTCGTGCCTCGCAGCCCAGCGCGTTTCCTCCCTTTGTAATGGAAAAACTGTTACGCGCAGGAGAAAAGGAATTCGTGCGAACCAATGATGAGTAGGGGAGGGGGAGATAGAAAAGTCGGTGCTCGAGGGTCAATGAAGTTTCGAGTTTGTCGATCCGCGAACAAAGGCGGTTATGCAGCGGGCCTCCTGCCAAAATCGTTATGGACGAGAAGCGGCATTAAAGAGCGATATATCACTGACAGTGTAAACCTCGGGGAGTGAGGCCCTAATTTATGAGCGAGAGGGGTCCATAACGAATAGGGCGCTGATGGATCAGATTGTTGCGCTATCCGTCCGGCCTTTCGGTTGGCGATTTCGCGAAATAAAGGGGTTCCTCGGGTTCGCAGGATGTCCCGCTTTGCGCGGCCAGATTTTCGAGGGCCTCCGCAGCGCGGAGCGATAAATAACGCGGAACACCGGTCGCTTCTATTAACCCCGTGGCCTACACGCTGTTTCACGATGGCGCGGCCCATACCAAAGAAGATTGTTGGTCGAATTATGTGCACGAATTTGCGCGAAATGTATATCTCTTAGGACATGTACGTTTCGATGCAACAAATGAATCGTGGAATAATAAACAAGGATCAGGCTTGACTTGATTATACTTGATTCGAATGCACTACGACTATGAAGTACCACGAATTCGACTCCTGTGTACTGTTAATGACACAAGTTACGAGTGAGACTCGTTTTCGGTTATGGTTCGAATTTCTCACGGGTCAGACTCGTGGTTTCCGCTCATGGCACGAATTCGTTATCACGAGTCTCACTCGTGGTTATAGACTTATAGGCAAGGGGACGAACGGGGAGGGGTTCAAGTCGCGAAATTCCTCGCGCGCAAAGGGTGGCATATTTTAAGAGTTCCCCGATGTTCGAAGGATGAAGTTATTCCCGATCAATATGTCCCAATGGCGCGTAGCTGAGCCAAATAAAGAGGGAGCCGCTGTAAATCAAGGAAACTCCCTCGAGGCTTTCCACGAGGTTCAAGCTCACCTGGTGTAACGCGAGTTCGCGGATCAGTATGGGGACAGCGATGTACAAGGATTTGTATATTCCTCGATGAATTGCTCGAATACAGACCCAGTGTCGGGCCATGCGCGACTCGACAGCCTAAAATATTTCGAGCCTTGACATTGGAGGGAAGCGGAGCAATTACTTTCGACCGGTGCCCCCAAATCGTCGCTCTTCCCGAAAGAAAGGAAAATTACGCTTATCTCGGTCGAGGTGACCAATAAAGCGACTACCATCGAAAAGGGTGGAGGAACGAGGCGGCATGGCATCACGGCGGTGGTTCAATGCCAAAGGCTACCTAAAAGGGGCGATGGTAATCGGAGTTAGAACAAATACTAATGGAAAGGCAGAAAAATCCAAGGACAGCCCCGACAATGAAAAGGAGGACCGCGTGTCCCATTGAGCTATCATCGATTCTCCTTTGGCGCAATTTGTCTGGCAGGATCGTACAGGGATATCTCGAGGCGTGCCTCGTCATTCGCCATAATTGTCCCCGGCCGTGGTTGGGCGAAATAGCGCGCTGGAAGTACGTCGAATTCGAGGGATAGAGCCTTGGATAGGCGAGCGCGGCAGCTGCCCGTGAAACGCGAATGTCGACGGACGACGAGCGGTTCTACAATTTTAATTCGTCGACGCCCTCGAGCGTGTTTTCTTTGCCTCGATAATGATCCACGCGCCATTGCGGTTCGATTCTTTGCGATCGTTTTATGCATGCCTGCCCTCGATCCGAGCGCCGCGCTTTCGAGTGTCATTCCAGGCTCGCGGATACACCAGAGGGGTGTCGAAAAAGTAATGAGGAGGTCGTCGGTTCTTGGAAACGCACGGCGTTGCATCGATGTTAAGATGGCGTACTAATGGCGTGGTTCAATTTTAGTATCGATTTCGATCCGATTGAATAATTAAGTTTTTAGAGAATAAACGTGCTCCTGTTGTTTTGTCGCTCTTCACGCTCGTCGGAATTGAGGATACGTTTTTCTCTTTTTTTCTTTTTTCTCGAGTATTAAAGGCTGTGTTTAACACTAGAACCACCGGCCAATTCCTGGAATATTTAGAACGCTGCATATATCTTTAAGAAAAAGGAGAG
This sequence comes from Ampulex compressa, assembly GCA_038496175.1. NCBI lineage: Eukaryota > Metazoa > Arthropoda > Insecta > Hymenoptera > Ampulicidae > Ampulex > Ampulex compressa. Next base: position 12,261 of record JBCFXI010002917.1, read on the forward strand.
AGTAAAAGGAAATTTCAGTAAATCGATACCATGATCCTAATACTGCATGAAAATCATGGAAAATCTCAAAAAATGCATTGTTTTAAAGTACTACGATTTTTTAAAGAAACGACTGACCAGTCATTTTGACTGGTTTGGTAGTTCTAGCGTTAAGAATGTCATTTTGCAATATCGTTTCAAAGGTTAGAAACGACAGGCTGAATGCAATCTCGATAGAAGAATTTGAGCTGGTTGCACCGGGTACTTGTTGTTTTAACTCGTTAACGGGATGCGGAATATTAAACAATGGAGAGGTTGCATCGGAGAGGTGGATGAAGGCTCGACTTCCGTGAAAAAGACTGGGGTTCACATCTCGTCACCTTCGAATTTTCCCATGGGTCCAAGCTCGTTCGAAACGAGTGCACTCCCGCGGATAATTTACGGTCAGTGACTTTGTAGGAAAGTAAGCACAGTTACGTAGGCGTGAAAAATGTGCGCGCCCCGATCGACTTTTTCGTAGCAAAGTAACGTCGATAGAATTATCCTCGAGCGGAGTTTTATTTAAAGTCCGACAATGGATCGTTCCTTCGTTACATTTTTCACCAGTACTCTCATAGTTTCTTTACCCTCGAGATCATCCAATACACTCTAAGCCACCTTTGCGAATTACCTCAACGAGCTTTTATCCTAAAGACGTATCAAACACTCGTAACATAGACTAACTAAGAATTCCTTACTTCTCACCAAGTCCTTCGGATCCATCCTCTCTATAAAGCATCTAGAGAAGATTCCCAAAACCCCACTACTTCTCGTTCCTCTCTAACAATGTCAAACGTGGAATATATCGCTCTGGGAGCAAAGAGAACATCGGTACGTGGAAGTAGGCGATCGAATTCGTTCAAGGCTATCGCTCCCCCTGCAGATACAATTAATGCCCCCGCGAGAAACCGGACGCGCAGAAAGAATCCCTCGACACGGGGTCGGCCTGCCCGATCTCGATCTTAACGAGATTTTTCCAGACTACGACGCCTACAAAAGCCAGCCGGCTGTATAAGAGGGACGGAGAGGTCGAGGCGTCTAAGCATTGCGTCCATTGCATCGGACCTCGTCCGATGAGCACACAGCGCTCAGGAAGACATAGCTGGCTGTGCGATGGTGTTGCGGATAGAGGCTCGCACTTCCACGAGGCAGATCCGAGATTCGAATTCCGTCCATCGCCTCTGAATAATTCTCCAGGTGATATGTATATCGTGGTCCACATAGTTGGGAATCCAGCTTAATACTGGAACTGTGAGACTAGTCGGCATAACCGATGAGCCATGTCCTAGACGACGTTTCATGATAATGCATCTTCTGAGAATTTTGATCTCGTTGTAATATGTAATTCACTATATTCATCTATTTACAACATTTTTTCTTCCCTTCTGTTTTTTTTTTTTTTTTTTTTTTTAATGTATAGTAGTTATAATATCACCCCAGTTATTTATATTTAATTATTATTTCTATTCATTTATATTAATTTAACTATTTATTTATAGGTATTTATTTATATTTAATTTAACGATGAGAGTCTGTATAAATGAAACATTGTTGGAGAATAATAAGAGGAGAATTGGAGAATATAAAATTTACCAAGGATATTTGTATTATATACAATATTTCTTTCGTTTAACCGCAGTGTGGATACATCGACGTAGAGTTACGATAAAATTACCTTTAAAATAATCGCAATACGACCGTTAATAACCGAGCTTCGCGGCGGTGAACGTTCCTTAAATGCCTATATCGACGACTAAGAAGTACAACTTTCATCGTCGATACACCTATCGGAGTTAGCCGGAAACGCGTAGGTCGTCGGTACCGATTGTTCGGCTTGCTCCTTATACGTATTTGACAATTATTCAACACCTCTGTAATATCGACCGGCTGTCTGGACCTAATATTCGGAATACACCGCGCTATACGAGGAACAGAATTCGCTCTGGAAAACGCCTTTTAATATTTCGTAGCCGTTTCGCAACGGGAGTTAAGGTCGCGCGCGCTTAAAGTGAGTTACGCACAGTGTGCTGTAACATTACATCGGGAGAGATTGTGAAAATGTTAGACATAATGACTCCTATCTTTTCTCTCGCGATTATATAGTGGATCAAAGAGACGGTTAATAGTCTAGCTTATAAAAACAAGATATTGTAAAATGATTACTTAAGTTAAATAAAGTGTGTAGGTATATACACACTTTATTCAAACTAAGTAATAATTTTATATTAATATCGTATCTATATCGATCATTTGTAGATGACGGTTTTATCATCTTCTAAAGATCTTAGATTGCAAAATTAATTTGCAACCATACGAAACGCGTGCTGAATGGAGCAAGATATATANATA
>JBCFXI010002918.1:0-14625 GCA_038496175.1 Ampulex compressa
ATATATAATATAAATATATATAAAACTAATAGCTATTTAAATCAATCGACCATTATATATATAGACACGCTTCACGATCATTCAAAACGATCGATCGTTCATCGAAGATCGCGATGACAAGATCACTCCGTAGTTCTCCTCGAACACCCTGTATTATTTCGACGACAGCAGAGGGACGTCTTCGAAGCTCCCGCGGCTTTGCATTTTGGATCCAGATAAACGGCGTGCCGCAAACCCAGCCATTATGGTCCCCATGAATATTCCACGTGGTTTCGTGTTTTCCATTCATATTCCACGAAGGTGGATCCAACGATTGACATTGCAGAATAACTAACCCCTTAAAACGCTTCTATGCATAACCTGTGCTCCCTTCTTCTTAAGTTCAGGTATTATGTATCGAAGCGTGCCTTACGCGACTGCGTACAATACACGTGGGAATTGGTTTATTTAAGTAAAGAAAACCTAGTTTTAACGATACATGGACCAAAATCAACAACGCTTCGACACTGCATAAACGACTACCGAACACTTGGAACTTTTCGAGGCTACTCGCCGATTCTCGACGCACGACTTTTGACACGCGACTCTCTAGACACGACCCTCTACCTTCGATCATCAATCTTCGACTCTTCTCACAGACTCCTCATCCTCGACGCTCGACTCGCCTGTCTGGGCCTCTGTACACTCCACGCGCTTTAGATACGCGCCACACTCAAAATCACGAGCATTCGCACACTCGTGACACGTGTCATGGACATCTCAGCTTTATGGACAAACTTTCCACGCTGACATTCTTAGGAACGCAGGAGTCTCGTTGTGAAAATACGCGGTTTCCATATGTACGAATAAATAAATAGACGAATAAAGTACGTTTTTATACAATTTAACGGAACGAGGAGGCCGCGGTAATTAAGTGCACGTTGTGTAATTTTAAACAGCGGTTGTTACGGTCAGCGGTGGATCTGCTTTTTAAAATGAATTTTAAATAACCCGGGTTTACAACGCTTTTAGCGCACAAAAGAATTTGGAGGATATACCGGAGATTTCTAGGCAAGAAATGTTTTGTTTAACTAATTGATAAATGAAAAGAGAAATTTGTTACTTTTTTATTTTACTTCGCCTGCCGATGTCGTTTGGTTAAATGTCAGTCGTTTACCCTGAGATTTTAGTTTTAGTATTTTTGGTACACGTTACCAGTAAAGTAATCTTACGATGGTTAGAGACATTTGATATTAAAAATAGATGCGTCCAAATTTAGTGTTAATTGGTAAAGCAATTAATTTTTAGAATGCAGGCTTTCATCCTTGATCTTATGATTTAATTTCAAATTCCCTAGGGCACAGCGAAGTACTGAAATTCAGTACTAGCTGCGGTACTATATTTGCCTAACTTGATCCTCAGAAAATTAGTGGAATCCAATTTCTGTATCTTGGAACGACTATGTTACTTTGAGACGTCGTTTAAAGCATTTTCTAACCGTACAAATTATAAGAACTATGCAAGAAGAGGATAAACATATCAAGAATGTGTCTCAATATATAACGCGAGGTCGACAAAAAAGAATGTGTACTCGGAGGAACTTCTAATTTCTTGGTAATTGATCGGTAAATTTTAACCTTTATCATTGAAGGTGTATTAACCGCAAATATTTTTGTTTTGCTTCGAGGAACTCGCAACATATCCACCGGAGAGACTTATTCCGTATAAATTACTCGTGCTTAAATATTGGGAGTAATTTTTAAAATGCGGAGACTTCTTTCCAAGGTTATTCAACTTAGGGAAAGATGAAATAGGATCGTATTTGAGTACCCAGGATTAAGAAGATACAACGGTGTCTTTGGAGAAACCCTGAATTTATCGCTCGGTAATTCTCAACTTTATTTACAATGTTCGCACTTAACGAATACGCCCAAGTAGATTTTACAAAGTTTCGCGGCTATCAGCTCGCTATTCCTCGCGATCTCGAGAACGTAGCTCGATCGGGAGGAATACCGATTGCCCAGGTCTCACCACGTGGAGGTTGCCGCGACCAGAGACCCCCCACCCACCCTCCATTCCACGCACGCACTCATTCCTTAACCAAACTAAACGCACTCGCTCCGTCTTACGAGAATACGCTGAGCATTCGATGCATTCCGTCATCCATCCAGCTTTCCAAAGCGTAAGCAGTGACAAAAGTATGAAAAGGGGGTGAGAAAAGAGACGAATGGAGAGAATCGCGACGCGGCGAATTCTTACCAAGAGCACCAGTAGCTCTCACGAGCGCAAGCGGGTCCGACGGCGACCGAGAGAGGCCACGGCTGAGAGCGGTAAACCAGGCGAAGCGCACGCTTGGTCAGGCGCGACTGAGCCAACCCTGCGACGCCGCTCCCCTGAACATGACCTCTTAAAACCGCGGAGGTCCGCGAGCACCGTGAGAGCACGGCCTGGGCCCCTGGAAGAATTCGGGACTCTATGCTCCCACAAATGGAGCGCAAAACGAACGAGACTCGAAAGCTAAAGAGAATTGCACCGCTTACGTTTGAAACCTCGCATACCACGCCTTAAATTAGGTCGAATCATCTGTCCATACGTTAATGCTAATCGCTTAATACTAGCGCCGCTTTTCGCTCTTCGCTCTTCTTTCTTCTCTCTTCTGTCTTCTTTTTTCGATATCCAACCTGAAAGCTGGTTAAGGAAAAATCAGTAAAAGTTAGTCAAAGGGGTATAAGGGGGCAAGGGAGGGGCAAGACACAGAAAAAAAAAAAATACGATAAATGGCGAAAGGGAGGGATGTTGACTCTTCGCTGGGACTGCGAAGAATGATCTCTGTCCGTCCGCGCAGCCTTATATAGCCTCGGTAGAACGAACAATGGGCCCCACCTCCGAGGTCGTTCAAAATTGAAAATTTTCGTTTTGTCAACGGTTACCTTGCGCCAAGCCTTTGTTCGTGCATTACCCGATGATTCATATTTCCCCGAATTTTACTCGCTATACCTTCGGCGAATCCGAACTTTTTTCACGCTCGCGATGCACGTGCGTACATTTTACCATCTCTCGCGAATTAATTCGCGATCGAATCCGCGTCGTTCGATTTGATCGACCGGAAGGAAGATCGTGCTTGGTAATTCTCGAGTTTGGCTTCTTTGCCATGCGATTTAAAAAGGCACGATCGGTTTCCCACGTCTGAAATAGCCGATGCAAAAGCTTCTCCTCGAGGAACATTTTTTCAATGTTTAAAACTAACACCCTCCTTATCCTTCTCCTTATACTGGCGTTAATTTATAGTTGATTCCGTAACATTATATTCGCCTTGCTCCTACGAACAGTACGACTAAATATATCCACATGAATTACGCCAACCATGATCGTAAATTTCTGCGCGGTTTGTAAATCGCGCGCGTGTCGATCTTAAAGTCGACCAATCGGGTCCATCTGCTCTCTGCCCCTTGTTACCTCCACCTTAGTATTCCAGCTTCTTCTTGCCCCCCTTCCGAGATCAGGGGATTAATTGATTAATCGACCGTACTTATCCGTTCGACTTCGGGGAACATTAATGCCATTTCTTCCGCCACTGGTAAATAGCATTATGACTTGGATGTGCGCGAATAAATGAGGAAGCAGGGAAATAAATCTTTCCATGGCGAAGCGGGGGAAAAAAAGGGTGGAACGATGGCGACAGCTCCTTCTTGACGGCAAAAGAAGGGCGAGGCTCTTAAATAATGTTTGCCATCGGCAACCAGCGACGCAAATGCTGAAAATGTTTTCCAGCCATTCGGCGCTCCTTACCCCGTTCGAGGCGAGTGCCGGGGAGCAAGGTAGAAAAACGCCGAAAAGCACGTCGAATGTGCAAATATTTGAATGCAACTTTGCGCACTGTATGCAAACGCAATGGTACTTACGATTTGCCTAAAGGGCCATTCGGAACGGTCGTTAGAGTTGATATTTGTCGTGCTGCGCCAGACGGGCGTGACAAACACGGGGCTATTTAAAACCCTTTACGAGGAACTTTATGACGAAGATGTAAATAGACCGTCTTTTTTAAATTACTATACGTTATCGTTCCACTCTAAATTGATATGCATGCTTTTGGTGAACTATGAAATGTATTTTATTGACCTCTTTGAGGAAACTACTTTCGATACTTAAAGCGTCCCGTAAAATCTATTGCTTTATTTTATTTATGATAATTGATTTTTTAATTTAACTTCCGCACATATTTTGTACATACTCGATTATAACCTACGTAAAAATCGGGTATTAATTCAGATTTTAAACTTAGCGTAAACACCAAGCGTTCGTTGATCACCCCATATCTGTTTTGTTTTTGCGCGCAGCTAACCAAGTACACAACAAAAGTGTAAACACAGATAAGTTCTAGGAAATCCACGACAGTGGTGTTTGAACTGAAATAAATTTTCTTCCCCTCGTCGAGTGCCTATGTTTGCTCAGGTTTTAGCCATTATCTCTGCTACGAAAATGCCTTCCTTTTACGCATGGCCTACAAGGGTACAAAGAGCCCCATTCGAGACATTCGTACTTAGCCCGAGATTAAAACCACGAGTTCGTCTCGTGATATTCCTATTTGGCCCGAAATGTCGATAACGAGTCAGACTCGAGACATTCACGTTTGGCCCGAAATGTCGATCACCGCTCAAGCTCTCGACATTCACGCTTGGCATGAAATTAAACAACGAGCCTGACTCGTGACACTCCGGTTTGGCCTAAAATCATCATCGCGAGTCAGACTCGTGAAAATGGTTCGAGCGGTTAACACTATTCCTACCAGCCATTTTCCAGAAAGATTCAAGCGTACTCAATATATCCTTAAAGAAAAAGAGGACGAAGGAAAAGTGTCGATGGATTAATTCATCGATCCGTACGCCGCGAGAGAATCACGAAAAATCTCAGAAACGACCGCGCCTCAAAGTTCCACGATTTTTCAAAGAAATCACTGACCGGTCGTTTGACCGCTTGTTTTAGGAATAGCGTTAAGGGTGAAGCAGGAATCGCGAGGATGGAAAATGAGCATCGGAAAGACACGTCGTAAAGAATTCCCGGACCAAGAAGTCGGCGATGTAAATTCCCGCTCTTTATGGCAGGCGAGCGGCGAGCGGAAACATCCGTGATAACTTTTAAACATCGCGCATTGAAGCGCCTCCGCTCATTGTCAGGGCCGCGAAGGACTCGATCCACTCCTCCTCGTTGCGCGCCAGCCCCTTTGTCGCCTGGAAGCGTGGAATAAAAGGGCCGAAAGAATGCCCAGGTCGTATTTACGGCCGACATCGCGGTCGTGCGGGGGAACAAAAAGCGTTACCTTGGATTACAACGAGACGCGAACTGAAAAAAAAATAGGGATGAGATGTCAAACGCGTAGCCGTGACGAGGAGGATTCATCTTTTTATTATCAGTGCGGATTTGTAATCCTTCCAGTGCCTCGATGATAACTCGTTTTCGCGTATTGCGAAAACCATTGCGAATGTGAAATGCTGGACATCGCATTTTGTGTTATTTGTATTTTTCAGATTAACGTTGGGATTGATTGATATCCTTTTAGTATTTCGGAGCCGATATACGTTTTATAGATAATATATTTTAATATACGGTACGGTTAGCATCGATCGTACACGTTTCCAAATGATCGATCGAAAGGATATCGAGTCATTAAATAAGAGGATTTAAAGTGGAGATTTTTATATTACAACTAAAAAGCATTAGCGATGATTAATAGTAATAGAGCATGATTAGAAGAAATAGAGGCTTGACATTTGTAGGGGAGCGGGTAAAGATATAATAACATGGAATTGTACGTCCGAAAACTCAAGAATGCGATGAATCGATGCGTTTACATGTATTTTGTATTAAAATAATCTTGAATATGATATTGTCCTAATTCGCACAGGGGATTCGTAGAGTATAATGCAAATGGGTTACGGATAGCCCGTAATATGTCGGATAGAAACTGCTATTTCAACGCGGTTGAACCAAGTTTGAATCTTGCCAATCATCTCTGAATAATCCTTCACGCGATATGCCCGCTCTGGAGCGAGTAATCCCGAATTTGGCTTAATACGCTAGGCCTAAGCCAAATGTATTTAGCAATCAATGTCGAAAATCAACGTAAATCAGAAGCAAACCTTCCATCGAGGTTATTGAATATTCACAAAGAAAATCCAAGATCGAACGTCGTACATTTGTATCGCTCAAGTCCAAATTCTTAAAATTTTACAAAATCTTCTTCAAAATCATACATCTTTGTCTAATACCTTACAATATATACGAGTATAAATCCATACAAATATAAAGCCGTAGTAGTAAGCAGCAAATGGCTATATTAATTAATTAATTAATCCCAAATAGGAAACAAGAAAACAAAGCTTCAATTCCGTATCATATGCACAATTCGAAGCACACCTAAAATAATTCCAAAAATCGGCATATAACTCCATTAATTACCATGAAAAATGAAGCGAGGAGACGTGTCTCCCTTTCTCGGCCACGCGTACAATTCCAGGCGCTCCATAGGCGGCGGCAGCAGGGACGACGGACAGCGGATGCAGCAGTTGCAACTGCAATCGTCATTGGGCCTAGCCTCCACGTGAGGGGCTGTATTACAGGGCGTGACTAGCCGTGTCAGGAACCGTCAGAATGCAGATATCCGGCCTATATCGGACATCGATGCCGTGCAGGAGGCACTTATCCACCGATGATTTGACGGCCGACGTGTTTGGCGGTTTACGGCTGTGCATTAACCAAAATGTGTTTTACCTACAGGGTGCATCGAGTATGTAGAGATGGAGATCGAAGAGATACAAACCGTGTTTAAAAAGGATCCGGGTGATTCTTGGTTTAAATGGAGCACCAATTGGCGCAGTTTGTATTTTAATTCTATATCTGGTTTCGTGGAGTTAGAAATTCGGTCGATCACGTCGAGGTTTTTGTATGGAATAGTAAGAGTCTTGGTTTGTTTACCACAGTGTCAGACGATTTTCCACGTTATTTTTCTTAATATGGCTTGATTCATATACTTGAATCTTACCATTTTCCAATATCGATTTCATTTTAATTCGTGATTTAGTAGCTATTTGATTATGTGAGTATATACGGGAGTATATACCTGGGGCCAAAATGATTATTATTTAACAGAAGAATGTAGATGTGGTCGACTGAAATTTTAATTCCACGAGACCGGATGAAGAATTCAAATGTAAAGTTTGGGAATAAGCGCTCTTTTAGATCAAGCATCGCCTATTGTTCTTCAATCGATAACTAGCGAGGCCGTTAGAAGTACAATACCCTTACAAAGTGATTTTTTTAATAAAACGATCAAGCAAACAGAAGAAATTGTATCGAGTAAATCAGGGTACGTAAAAACCTTGTTTCGTTGTTCCAGTTTGTTTCGTCACTCGGTGCGCCTTAGACGAACCGTCGAAATCATCGCGCACCTTTATCCTCCGTTTCTCGTCTTCTCGATATTCTTTATCGCTTCGAGACGCGAGAGGAAGAGGAGCGCTTTGCTCGCTTCACGCCTCTCTCGTCGTCTCGATATTCTTTCCCGCTTCGAGTTCCTCGAGTCTCGAGGACCAATGCGTCTATTCGTTCGGCACGTGCATCGATACGCGAGCTCACGCACACCTATCTTCATCAATCCTATAAAAATACTCGAACAAACGTGGGAGAATCTTCTTCGCAGACGAATAAAGAATACGTATCGCATAGGGAGAGGAAATACCTAGTTTACGAGGTATTCGGATGCAAAGTGTTCGATGGAATATATTTACAATGACGCCTTGTCTATTTGTGGGAAATATTCTAAGGTTTCGTGGAGATGTGCGTGGAGATGCATGACACTCTTAGGACAGCGTGGACATAAATATTGGGTTGTTTGAAAAAGTAGAACGCTTTCTACTTCGACGTATTCATTGCATCTCAACCTGCAGACGTAGAACGTTTTGAACATATTTCATCGGTTGAGAATGTATTGTACATGTATTCCATCAAACATCGTATACGAATGACATACACCAGGTATTTTTGGTACGATTTTTGGTACAAAACCATATTTTTTCCCGTTCCGATCCCAAGAGCCTGAGCTCAAAGTCTGTTTCAGTATTTGTGATGCACCCTGTATGCTGACTGTATCGATGCTCGACATATTCTGTGGTCTCGCCGTAAAAGCATTGTAGTGAGGTCGCTCGATCGACCGGATCAACGCAATTTCCTAGCGATAAAGTTTCATTGGGCCCTTATTATGAACATCGAGACGCTGGCGCGTCTTCACAATGCGAAGACGAAAGCCTCACGAAAGTTACGAACTGGTCGTTAATCGTTCGAGGTTGAGATAATTTTATCCCCTTTGAGCCAAGCGGCTCGTGTTGCAAGGTAGGATCGAGTTTTGCCTTAAAACGCGTCGTGGACGATGGAAGTTCTGGTGGAGGTGCATTCTTGATAATTAGAAGTGGAAAAGTAGATGGGAATTTGTGGATGTATCTTAAGAATCCATGGACACCGAAGGATATAATATCGAGCTACGCTTGACACGAGACTACAAACGGATAATATGGTTGACAACTCAGGTGTAAAGATACACGTTACATTGAATTTATCTCGTAAAAAGGGCAATTATGTTTCCGCTTCGAAGTAATAAAAAGTAGATCTGGTTAAAGTACATCTCACGTTTCTTTTTTTGCAGAAGTAAAATTATTTAGTATTGGCAAATAGAGTATTTTAGAACGCTTATTTGGGCCCGACTCCTTAAGCTTTAATAAAACTCCGTTGTCTCGGATATCTAATTTGTTATCCAAATAATCTGAATTTTGCATTTACGATCGCTCGAAATTAATCGTATCAAGAAAATTGTTTGAGAAGTTCGTCGGTCCTTTCTTTAAAGACACGTGCGATTGCGCTCGATGGCAGATACCTTACGTGCATTCAAAGGGTAAACGAGTTAATTTTCGATATACGAACGTGGCATTAACTCGCGCGACAAACCGTCCTCGAATCCAAATTTGGTTATAACCTCCACGTTCGCTAACTAAGCATTTGCCAAGTAACTTAGTGCCGACTGCGCGTTTACTTTCTAATTTGGTTACCGAGAAAACACTCGGTGGGGTCACCGACCGTTTAACTTCTTGTTTTTAGTGCTGGTGTTTAACACGGTGGCTTCTCCGTTTACCAATGCTCTCATCAACATAGTTTTAGATGAAGTAGATAAAAAATGGGGATACATTAAGCGACACACGAAAATTAAAGAATTATTAACAAACGATTTTACGAATATGATACGCTTTATTTTGGATTTCACTTGATTCCGATATAAAAATGTATTTTATAAAGCACACTTACAGCACGCTAAATTGAAACCTCTGTTTTTTTAGCGTTATGTCAACGATACATTGACTTGCATACCTGAGAAAGGTGTAAATAATTTATTGTCCGTTTTCAATGGCTTCTATCTCTCTCGCCCTTTCATAATTTACTCCAAGCTTTTCGAACTTTAAACCTCGGGCCATGAAACAAGGTAAATTATTTACGATTTAATGCACGAATAAACATCGTATTAATGCAAACAATATAACCATTGTATAGCCAATCTATGAGGATAAATTGTATTTAGCATCGAACGAAGATTGCAATAATATGTATTTAAAATCGAAGAGCCTCCATTAAATTTCAAATTATAACGACCCCAAAAATGAGCCGCAGGTGAGAAGTCACGTTATATTAAAATCAACTGATAAACAATTGTGCACAATTGTACACAGAAATTTATATCGACGCACGTAACTGATCATTTGAAATACTTTTTCGAATAGACACTTGACATATAAATATACACTTCATACAGAAGAATTCTTCTTAAAGTATCGTCTCAGCATATCCGTAATGTACGTTTAATGCGAAATAATCCTTCGAAATTAGCCGAATAGCAAAAGTGGGCCTAATTCAGATGGATAATTGGCCCGTGCAAATAGCCGTGCATCATCGTACACGCACAGTGGCGTGTTTCTCTTGGCGCGGTACTAAAAACTTTAGTTTGCTCCGCGGGCGGGGCCATTCGTAGTAGTTATGAGAAATCTAATTATGCCTCGATGATAATTCATAGTTAACCGACGCGCTGGGACCGACCAGGGCGTCTCGGTCGTGTTCTACGGTTACTACACCATCTACGGCCCTTTGCGGAATTCGATTCAAAGGTATTTCTTCCTTAGAAAACTCGTAGCTGCCTGATTTGAATACCGAATATTCCTCCCAAAATATTGGAAATGATTTTACTCTATATACATCTGAGGAATTCGAGGGAAGAGTCTATTTTTCTATGGAAAGCAATATCTTTTGTATTGAAATACCGAATAATCCTTATACACATTATCCCTGCGTTATAAAATAATTGAGCTTATTTTATTTGTCGTGTACCATACAAAATTCAGGAATTTATAGTGAAAAGTGTATTCTTGTTTGAAAAATAATATATTTTGGTCGAATACCCGAATTATCGTTCTGAACATAGACAATCTTTTATCGCGAATATGTATATTAACTGCAGCACTCAAATTAGGATCTCATTTCAAGCATTCCCTCGTCCTTAAAGTTATCTTCTCTAATTTAATTTAATCTTAAGCATTTCTTTCCTCCTAAAATCACCTCCTTTGATTTGATTCCCATTTTGAGCAGCTTCTTCTTCTTAAAAGTGTCTCCAACGATTTGGACTGGTAAAGGATCGCTCTGAGCACGATTTACAGTACAATTCGAGGTAACGCTTAAAGATAAACGGTTTAAATGTGGGTCACGCTGTCCAACGAAACTCATTTGGGACGTTTATACCGGGACGGCCACTAAATTTCGTGGAATTGGCGTCCAGCAACGGCGCCAACGAAGTTATTTATTTATACCGTCGATCGAAAACGGTCCTCGAATGACATTCGTTGTGTCGATGACGTTCGCTTTGCCTTCTGGTGGCCGATTAATCAGGTGTACAAAGTATTATCGCAATGTACGTTTAACCTTTTAAACTCCAATTTTGCGTACAACGTATTAATCGATAAGCTTCACTTTCGAAGAACAATTATATCGTTCAACGCGTGGACAGTTCGGATAATACGATTTTGACGTGCTGGATTTTAGAATATTCGGATTTTGCAGATTATTATAAAGTTATTATTACAAAATCATTATAATGCACACAATTCCGATCGCAGAGGTTCGATTTCACGGCCGTCAATCTTGTGGATTTTTGAAATATATTGCCAAATGTAGGGGTCTCCATAAGTCGATTGCCTCTATACCTTGTATTTACTTTTCGTCGTTATTATTATTGTCAATCAATGAGCAAGCTTGTGCGCCGGTAAAACAAATATGCGCGATTAATTTAACAAATGGATCTGTTCGTTACACATGTTCATACTCGTGATACTTTAAGCGCACACATGTTGCATATCTACGGCTGAAACATTATTTTTAATATCTCGCGTAAAACATCGTGGTATCAAAATAAATCCTCTTACGCATTAAACCAAACCACGTTTGGATAAACGTCGGCTATTCTCCTCGGATTAATTTCTTCCTCGATCTTTAAATCGAAACGACAGACACTCTGTGTATTTATTAATAAATACATTGAACACGAGCACCGTACTAATTACATTTATATAATGGAGATACTCTACCGAATAACTGATTTCATATTCAAGTAAAACGTCTTCTCTGTTTATTTGAATAACCTTAAGTTTTGTATATACATTAGGTTTGTATACACGAAGAGAAACCTTGGGTTTTGTTCGTTCCATTTTACTTCAGGTACTTATTTTAACTCGCTCAACTTATTCCTGGTTGAAATTTTATTCGAAACCGCAAGGAGGTCGAGTTTCGCGGGAAGATTAGTAACGCAATTTGGGGAATTCTGCGGAACCGTTGGTAACTTACATCGGTTATTCGACCGGTCTTCCTGGGGGATGCGCCGGGAATCGTTGAACCATTTCGTGCATTACGTAATGTCGCGTATCGCCCTGCGTATTGCTATGCATTTGCATAGAACGCATATCTTATGCTCGGTTCCGCGGTACGGAGCAGATATTGATCAGTCGCGGATACAGGATGGCTCAAAATTCGTTTAGGCATCGGAGAGAATTCTGCGTTAATGGCCAACCTATGAAATATTGCTTGCAAAATGTATGGAAATATGATGCTCGGGTATGTGTTAAGGTTATAAAGGGTAATGGGCACACAGCTTCGCGTTTGGGGGATAATAGTTGTATGACCCATGAAGTTGTTGCACCGTGCTGCGTGAATATGTCATGAAAACCGAGATTCGTGCTGCGCGCTTTAGAAGTTCGTTAAGAAAGGAACAAGTTCCTGTGGATTGTTAAGTGCAAGTTTGTGTAACGAACTGTTACGTTTAGTGTGTTATATGGGGTTAAACAAGTGGAAACTTCAGGGACCACGTTTCACGAGCGGAACGAAGGGGAAACATCTTGTTGCTGAATGGTTAGAGACCTGAGTATATATAAAAAGTTCTAAATAATATTCATTATAGAATAATATTTTTAATTATAAAATTTGAAAAAAATGAATAATATCTCCATACACGGTATTTAATATGTTTTCTTTGTAGGTCTTTAGAGAACTAAATTTTATTATGAGTATGAAACTGCTGCGTACTATAGTGTTGTCCAACTTAATACACTAAACTTTGCGAAATATTTTCTGATTCTCTTCGTCGATAACCAATTCATTTATCTTATTTTGTAATCGAAGTTACCAACCAAATGTTTCCTTCGGTATACACGATGAATAATGTTGCATAAGCCTTCGAAACTTTTTCTAAAAATCACATTAAGTCCTTAAACCCTCTTTGCATCCAGTACCTCGATCCATAGGATGTCGATATTGCGAAACATTTCATCCTTTTATCTCTGGCCTGCTTTTTTGCTACATACATGCATACATACATACACATACATATACATATACATATACATATATATATATATATATATTTTTATATATATATATATATTTTTTTTTTTTTGTTCCAACGCCATCTCTCGACTTTCTCTCCTCTATAGCGGTACAAATTCTCTACTATTCCAGTACAAACTCCGTGTTTCATATTTACGAATTTTCCCTCCCTCCACATATCACGCGTGTTTTTTTTTTCCTTGTTTACGTTTTCAAACCCAGAATCGTGCCTTGGCGGATCCATTTTTCCACCTCGCAATAGCCGCCGCGCCACGGAAAATTCCAGGCTGGTACTTTTCGAAATCACGAGAACAGCATGCGGGTGCCATTTCAACCCCGAATTCCTTTTAGCCGGACGGCCTGGGTTTATCCGAGTTTATCTTCACGAAGATCACCGCCTCTCTTTACGCGCCGAGTCCAAGGATTGTTGGCCTCCCAAAACTGAGTTTGAAAAAGGTTTCTCCTTCGTCGATTTGGACGATTTGGGAGATGAATTTTAAATGTAGAAAAGGAAAAGGGATACTAGAATTGTTACGTGAAAATGATGTGATCGTTTATCGAAAAATGCGAAGGTTTTTCTTTGAAATTTCTTTGGGTAGAGACTAATTAGATATAGCGTCGAAATATTCGTTTCATATTACATAGTGTTTTATATATTCTCGTGAAACTCGGGAATACGTTTTTGAAAGGGTCGGTTTTGCATAAATCCTAGTATCATACGAGCAAAACTCGCGTATCGTAAAGATTTAATCGTATTTGATACTCAACAATAGAATCGTATCTTGTTTTCCATTGTCGTCAAAATCCGAGAAATGCTATTCAAAAAGCCGGTTGCCCTAACGGTGTGCGAATAAAACTCGTATGTTGCTCTCCATAATAAAAATCCATAAAACACTTTCCAAAAATCCGGCTTTTGCGTAACCCCTAGCGTGCGCCTAAAACTCGTATGTCGCCGTCGTTATAAAAATCCATTGTTCTCCCGATAAAAATCCATAAAACGCTCTCCAAAAATCCGGCTTCGGCATAATCTCTAAGACCATACGAGTGAAGCTCGTATTTTGTTTTCCATTTCCGTCAAAAACCAAATAACGCTTTTCAAAAATTCTGCTTTTGCATAAGCCCCGATGGCGTACGAGGAAAACTCGTTGACGGGGAGCTTGCGAGCATGGAAGCAAATCCAGGCTCCATGGACAAATTCGCGGGCAAATGCACTAAGTGCTGCGCGGTGCACTTACGCGATTTCGTCGTTCTCGATACGTCGAATGCTCCTTTTTTACTTCTCCTCGTTTCCAATCGGCGATTTCGAACGGCGCTTAATCGCCGCACCTTTAATGCGAACGCGCGCCACGCTGAAGCCGCGGTGAAAGGCTCCTCTGCTCCTTTTGTTGTCGTGCTTCTGCACGATCTGTCGACCTGAAAATAAGCGAGGCTGCGCTCGCGTCTCTCTGCCCGGGACAGAGTCGCAATGCCATGGATTTCCAACGCTGCAGATGGCGAAAAGGATAATGAAATTGAAAATTGGAGATTGGAAGGTGAAAGGTGAAGATTGCATAATTGCATTGGGCCACGAAGCTTTTGTGGTTTGGGATGAGTGTATATATTGCTAATAAATGCGTGAATATTTATAAATATTATTTTTTTATAATATTTATAAATATTATGAATATTATATATTTTATCCAATATATA
>JBCFXI010002919.1:0-14624 GCA_038496175.1 Ampulex compressa
ATATATTTCTATATCTATTTCTATTTCTCCTGCGTTATGTCATTTAGAAAATAATCAAGTACTGAAATCGCCAGTTGTTAAAAGAAATTGGTTTTACGCTTAAAATATGCCTGCCTCATTGAATTATGCTTGATAGTTCTCAGTAAAAAAAATATGATAACAACATTAAATTATTTAATGAAAAATCATTCGGATTACTATACTACATATTTATATAGCACGTATTTTCATCATATGATTTTCATCATTCATCAAAATCGCATTATAAATTATTAACACAATCGCTATTGAGCTCGTAGTAATTAGCAGCGGAAAATAAAATCGTAATCGAGTGTCAATGAACCGAGGTACGAATAATTATTTGTTTGATCTTCGAGAGTAACAGCGAGAACCGAGCCGTGAGAAGAAACCGAGGGTCTCAGCTCCGTGTTAAGCTCGACACCAAAGGGTTAACGAACAGAAATACATCGACGAAGATTCGGAACTGTCTGCGTCTCTGATACTTCCACCACGAATTGTTCTGGCAATTGAGTAAGAACGTGGGTGTAGAAGTTTTCTGTAGAGATAATAAAAACTGAACGAATATTTGTAAGACTTATTTTCCTAGAGCGTATCCATCACGTACCAACTGTAATTACCATCCGATTTTCATAGTTAAACTTCGCTTTGGGTACAAACTTATCGATCGACAACATATAAGTCTCGTCTCCAGGACAATGGTATTTTCTGGTTTACTTAGAAAGCGTTTATACGTATACGCTTGATATACATAATAGCGATGCACTGAAAATAACTGCATAATTCATCAGTCGGTTGCGAGGGACTTTATGGAAAACACTGACCTAGAAATTACCATTAAATCCTGAGATTTTCAAGACGAGTACATTACACTCGACCTAACATTCATGCTCGGATGGACTATTTCTCTGCATTATGAAATAGTGTCAGACTACTTTTTATGTCTTCCTCTTAAAAATAAATACGCATGTCCGTGCAGTGTCTCACTTCACATTGCGCAGATCGAACGAATTCAGCTGCAGTTAAGAATTAACCCTTTCCAACCCACGTTATTATTATTTAATACGAAAATAAAACTTCGAAGGAAAACAATTTGTACAATTTATATTTATTTACTTGATTAAAAGTAGATTACACGCATGATGCCAAGGGGCATCTTTGAGCTGAAAAGAGTTAAGGAGGCTTACGAGTTACAAACGTACACAAAAAGTTGAAAAATCGAGACACGATGGCAGAAATAAAACGCTAAATTCAGTGAGCATCGAGCGCGTAATTGTTTTCTTTTCCGCAATACGACCTTGCGGCACTTAATACCGCCAGGAGATTTTATGCATTAACCTCGCTCGCAATCTAACGTGATTTGAAGCCACTTTGGAGCGCCGACCGAGCAGAAAATATTGGTTTGGACCTGCGTGGTACGGGCGTTCGATTTTCAAACTGTTGAGTCTGTTTTCATGCGAGTGCATTCGCTCGCCGACAGCGGATAAAGCAATGGGATTCCACGGTCCACCGTGTTCGCCCGTTATGCATACAGGGAAGAAAAATTCGTGGAAATGTACCTCGGCGCAGTATGCATTATTACGCTGGCCTAGGCACTGTGAAAGATTAACCGAACTGATCAGATTAAGCAAATGAATCGAAACAAACAGATCGCGGAGCGCTGCCGGTGATATATCCGCGGCCTGCCGATATATAATATTTACCCTCTGCTTCCTTCTGCGCACAATACATTAATTGAATTAACATCCGGTTTTAACAAAGGGGAAAAAGCAGCAAAGGCGCTTTTGCTGGTATTGAGATTTCGTAATTGAAAATATCACGTTTGTACGAAGATCCTCTGACCCGATGGTTGGATTATAAATGGTGAAAAGGAGATGTAGTAGAAGCCTTTGTGTATTTAAATATCGATGCAATTTTTTTTCCAGCGGGGACTTACATTTTCAAATCATATGGCGAGTTATGAAGTAATTGCAGGATTTGGACATTATGCATTTGCAAGACAATCGCAGGATTTAGGTATTTATTTTTATCCTATTGTCGTTTTAATAATTATGGTTTTGATCATAGGACGTGAGCATAAGGAAACGCGAGTTTCTGTGTGAATGAGAATTTATTGTATTATAGTACTCGAGAGTCTAATACGAGCTATTTGCGTCGATCGAAAGGCCATCAATTAAGGTCGCAGTTTGTTTAAATGGAACTTCGATAAATTTAAGGGTCGCTCGATGTTCCGCGTCCGACCTGGCAATTTTCTATTTTCCATGAGAAGCTTTGCTCCTACCGACGCAACAGCAAATTAATTTATTTCGCTAATTAGCAACGGTCCGGGCCATTCATCGGAAAATCGGAGAACCTCCACGCTTGTTTCGTGCAGGCAACTATCAACTCGTTTAATACCATCCGATCGTAACACGCGAACGTGAATGCTTTATTAAAAACCAATTTACGCACGTGCCGTGTATTCTCTTTTTAATTAAAGCAAATAAAATTAAAAAGAAAGAAAGTAAAAAGAAGATCTTACCCAAAATTATCGTAAAAACTCTCAATATACTTGATCACAAATGTTGTTTATGACAGCTAATTTCAAGTTTCACGCGTAATCGCAAATTACAAAGTATAATTGACGAATGGACTTAACTGCTTTTAATCGTACTTTCCCACCTTGGATAACCATAGAAGCAGTTCAGATGTTCGACCTAAAGGAGACACCCTGTATATTCGTTTCGTTGCCATCCCAGGCATCTATGCTTGATTTACGCACATACGAATGAACCACCAATTGGCCCATCCCGCTGATCAGCGGTAATGAACGTAAAATACAAGTTAACAAATGACTGAATTTACCTCGACGAACGCCGTAAAGCTGCCAACAGCGGCGGACCGGTAATATTTTCGAAAATTTACATGCAATTTCCACGGATTTCTTTCCACTTTCTATTACCCTCAATGGGCCCTAAACCATTCTCGTTATGCGGCGAAGACATACTGCCGAAAGCGACCGTAAATCTTTACCATTTTATTCGCGGCCGCTTTACTAAAGCACCCGCGAGAGCCTCGACGATTCTCGCCGCGGAAGCTCGCATTAACGGCTACGAGGACGAACCTCGCTAATGCAGGGATCTCGTTTTCACCTTAGTCCACCCTCAGATCCTCCCCATTATCCGCCAATTTTTCCCTTGTCCTCTCGAACTCGCGGAACTCGCCCAGGCGACACTTCCCAAGCCAAATAATCCCCGTAGACGAAACAAAGTCCGTCGAAGTTCTCGTTTTCTTATATCTGAATAATGCAGCGTGTCGCGACGATGTATGTACGCACTTCGAAAGAGGAGACGAGACACTGTTTATGATTAGTTTCGATTAAAGTATTGTGAAAATCAAGAGGATCGTGGAGTGTAAGGCTCGATACTTCTTTTTTGTGACAGATAAACTGTTTCTGTACAGATTGCATACAATTATAAGTTGTATAAAATCTTCATGGAGGATTATAATGGTACAGTTGATAGAAGTTAAAGAAGTTAGAAATAGGAATTAAAAGCGGGTTGATTATTCCAATAGAAATTTGTGATGTTATTTTTTGATACTCTACATACTATACACACGACTCTCTATCTTCGACTCTTCTTACTAACTCTTCATCCCTGATTGCCCTCTCCGGGCCATTAAACACTCAAAATCACACGCATTCATATGCTCCTGATACGTGACATCGCATCTAAAAATTACACACACACGCGCGCGCATGATTGTATGTATGTATGTATGTATCAGCTAATAGAAACAAATTTAGTTTCTTTTTTAGATTTTAAAGCTATTTTTGCATAGTTGATTTATTATACATATTGTGCGTGTGTGTATGTGTGGATAATACGTACACACGCACACACACAGGGCTTTAAAAATCCAAATTTGCTTCCACTAACCGGTAATCCCACCGGAGAAGTGTGCCGATCACGAGGGATTAAAAGCTCCATAATTGCGTTCCTCGGAAGGGCGAGCATCGGCTACCGACGGAGTAAAGATATCGTTTTAACGAGCCGTGGAATTGCCAACAGACGACTTTAAGCCTCCGTGCAGTAAGCGGCACCGCGATTTAAATCTATATAAGCCCAGCCAAGATCTTATCGGGGCAGGAAAAAGAGTAATGTCTCCGCAAAGTAAACCGAAGTGGCTGCGCGCGCAGTCTCGAGGAAACGCTAACGAGAAATCGTCCCTGTCAGGATGACATCCCTGTGCATTAGAGGACGAATATGCAATTAGCGAGAACGGAACGGCAGCACTTAGGGTACGCGTAAATAACTGACGGGTAATCCGATTTCACGCGACGGACTTCTGTTCGGTTAATCTCCAGAATCGCGAATCGCCTCCTTTCGCTCCCGTGACTCCTCTCCAGTTTCTCCCTAGAGTAACCGCAATGGGCGGCGTCGTTTTTCTTACCGAACTTCCTTGGAAATATCGCGGTCAAATTAATTTCTCCCCTTCCAAACACAGGGTATGGTCGGTATCGAACAGCTCTTCGCGCACATTTCATCGATTTTCTATTTGGTCTCTTGGAGGTAGAGTTCTGTCGACGTAAATCGACATCGCGCGTGGAAATTAAATGCTTCTGGCCACGAGTGTGTGGACGAATAAACGAATTAAGGAAATGATAAATGAATTCAATTGTAATATTAAGGGGATTTAATTAAATTGTAATATTTTGCACGTGTTTTTTTCCATATATGGCTTAAGTCGCAAGTTTATATTTTTGATTTTCAACTTTATTTAATTCGTGAATTTAATAAACTTTCATTATTTTCGAGTCACGCATCAGCGGCTTATTAATTTTCTCGCGCACACTGTCGTTCTCACATTTTTCTTTTGAAGCTCATTTACAAGCGTGGCTTATGCGATTACAAGCTGCTATACCTAGTTTTGTGTTTTCTATGTTATAATTTCTGGAGTAACCCCATTGCTCGCTATTTTGTATGAATTCAGTTTTATCCCCTGATCCTAGACTCACCCTTTTGTATAAACAACAATTGGTGAGTATTTTTGCATAATCAAAATTTGTATTACTTTTAAACGAGTAGTTTCAGTTTTAATTTAATTTATTTTAATTTTATTTTTAGTCTAAACGATTACTTTCAAATTAGAATCTTTATCGATAAAATCAGAGCTCTTGGACACTAATCGCTGAAAAGTATGTATCATTGGTTATTGGACTTGGCAATAAATATTTTATGAGCGAAGATAACAATCACGAATTATATATCAATAATATCGATCACTTTCATGGTGGCAGCACCGATATAATCGTGATTTATCTACTTTCGAAAGTCTGAAGCGATTTGCGAAAATTCAAACGCGACACGCCAGTCAACGCAGCCCGTTATAGTATTGTATTCTATTTCAAAGCCCCATCAAGTTGTTGTAACCGGTGTGCAAACGGTGCACTTAGAATACGATCTCGAGCAACGTCAAAGCAATAGGATTTCCCAAATCGGTTTACTGGCCACCGCTACACGAGCCCGCCTAACTATCTGTAATGCCGTGGAATAAAGTAGATTCGCGGTACTTCGTGGGCCACTCGCTCGTTAATTAGCCCATCGTACCTACAGCATTTCTCGATTCTCCACGATATTTCCAATTCTGGCCCTCTTCGCTCTCATCGATCGGCCCAAATTATTGTGCTGGCCATCGAGCGCTGTGACACTCACTTGCGATATTTTATTCATATTCTCCATAATACACCTATCTCGATCGATGCCCACTTTTGCAATTTTACTAGTAATCTCAATTTCGGATAATGATCGTGGCAACAGCAAAACGCTCTTTCGACTACTCACACGAGCCTCGCTGCTACCTCTAATGTCGTTACTTTACTTAGTAATTCCTCTCTCGCTCTGGCACTATAATTAGCAGTATCGCCGTCCTTTTCTTGCATACGTCTTCATCGTGTGGCCTATCACGGTGCCCGACTCACACCTGCCGCCATAACTTGATCTGTTCTGTCATTAGCATGCTCATTCACCACCTACAAGTTTACCTACACGCATCCATTCCTAGTTTATGAAGCATTATGTACGCGCGGTAAGCGTGCTAACTCTTACATCCGCATGCTTTACTCGTTACGAGGCTATTTTTGCTGTACCTTTTTCGTGGAACACTCCTCTTTTTTCCGTATCGCGTTCGTCATTCCTTGCCAATTATTGCTACACTCTGCACTCCGCTTTGCTTGTTAATCGCAAAACTTAATAATCCTGGGAGGATTACATTTTTATTATGTGTTCTCTGGGGCATCGTTCACACGACGGAATAAACATTCAGTTGTGGTAAGCGCGTTAATCGTTGAATATCGTTAATATACATCCGTGAAGTTCGAAGCGCATCGCGAAATACCGAATCGCGTAACTTTCTATTAAGGCGATTCGTTTTATGGATCAATGTGCTAAAATGTATTTCGATGTGTTGTTTATGCGTGTAAAATAGCGACGTTTCGATTACTAAGCGTAGGTTCTTTTTAAGTTATACAGAAAAATATACATACGGCAGAATTAGTTTTTAAAAACTGAAATATTATATTACGTTTCTGATTGTTATAAGTAACGTTTTTATAGAGAAATTAGCTATTGTGCGATGCTTAGATGTATTGTATAACCAGCGAAAAACCATCTTTGGAGTGGTAAAATGAAGTTGGTATATACGTGGATAAATCGTGCGCCGCCTTGGCGCTTTTACGTACCTCGCTAGTTGGACAACTAGCATGATAGATTATCGCAAGAAAATTCGGCTTTAGCAAAGAAAAAAATTGGGTTTTTGTAGTATCGTATTATAGACACCTGTGTTTTAGTTTCGAAGTACGACGTCAGGGAAACTCTATACCGAATATTCACAAATTAATGAATTGCCACCTGACACTGCAAAATCAACCGCCTGTGCACAGCACGACACAAAAATCGGGTAGACCGCGCTTGTCTCGGTTATATGCCAAACGAAATAAAGGAAAAAGCGGTAGTTAATTCGAATAGCACGTTCCGCTGTTTTAACGACCCACAAAGTAAGAGTAATCGATAAGAGTATTGATACAAAGTAACCCATAAAAATCCAAATACGTGCCGGGCGTACGTGCAACAAAAACATGCCGACAGCGAACTCGACACGTTAATAGTGGTCGATAAAAAAGGCAATCGATACGCGAAAGAACAGTGATTTGTTAATAACGCCGCAGTATGTTCATTCAGAACCGTAATATTTTTATTTATCGGCACGTACATACGAGATCCCCATCTGCCAAATCGATTAACTACACAAAACACGAAACAGGGAGAAATTATGCAATCTAATGTAATCGATATCGATCGAATCATCAATCGCCAAATACATGTATATTGTTATATAAAAAAAACTGATAAACCCAAATTCTTCTACGCGATTGAATCGCATTATTGGTACGGTTTATTTGTAATTATTTATTTTAACAATTAATCTAGTTGGGTTCTGAAAAAATCGTTTGTTATTCAATGGACGTATGAACTTTTCTCGTTCGCTGATAATTCATAATAAAATTTTGTTTAAATATAAGAGGATAAAATAGAAGACTTTTGAAATATCCCGATACATATATATCGTCGCACGAAGAAAATTGACAAATCCAAATTCTTCTACGCGATTGAATCGCATTATCGCCACGATTCATTTTGAATTACTTATTTTAATGATCAATCTAATTGGTTTCTAAAAACAATTGTTTGTCATTCAACAGCCGTACAAACTTTTCTCATTCGCTGGCGTCTAGTATAATTTTTAAGAAAATTGCTTTTAAATACAAAAAGGTAAGTGTATCAATCGAGCACTTTGGCACGTAATTTCAAAAATATTCCCAAAGCAGAATTAATCGCTTTGGCCTGTGCATCCATCGCTGCGGGGCGTGCCTCGCAGTCTCTAGGCTCGCAGATCTTAATATTCGAGGTGGCGTTCCGAGTTCTCAGGTTTGATTATGATTCGCGGTGTTTCAATTTAAGTTTCGAATCTAGGACGGTGCTCCTGGATGCATTCAAGTCGCAATCCTCGAGCTACGTGGTGCACTGCTTGTACATACCCGTTCAAGTGTCTTCGATATGGGGCTACTATATCGATTTGCATTCCGCCGCATAGGCCCCGGCAAACATCTATGCGCATTCTGCCAGTAGTTAATCGACGCGAAGGACGAAACCCGAGTTGAGTGTCCCTCTCCCAATAGCAATGGCGAGTGGAAGATACTTCAAAGTCGTACTTCAAAAGTCGCTAAACATATCGACGCATCGACATGGCATCGTAGAAAAATCGTGGAAAATATGGAACACACGGGGTACAGTTAGTCGCGTGCAATTACTACTAAATATCATTCGGTAATAATATTCATACAGTAGAGAATATCATTCAGCTGAATAAAAATTCAGCTATAATATGACACGTTACTCCTAATCTTCTTGCTGAGTGAAGTAAATAATATTTGTTGCAGTGATCTTGAAGAGCGGTCATAATATGATTTATTATCAATTATAAATGATATAAATTTATTTATATCATAAATGATGTATCACAGCTCGTGAAGACCGTTGCAATGATTGTTATAAACTTCAGCTACCTTTATTGGATTCTTACATGGTCTTGAGGATATTATACTGTCATTGAATGGCAGAGAGAATATGTCGAAAGTACATAGATACAATTGATACATTACTGGCACTGTGATACATCGCACTATTAGATCCTTTGTTAGAATTTTCAGATACGTGTGACAATGAAAACACAAGTTTTTAATAACAACACCGAAAAATTCAATCGCCTTTTGATAGAATTTCATCCCAAATCACAAGATTTTCCTATATACACAATTACAGCTGGTTGCATCGTACAATTAGGATCGTATAGCGTGAGCGATATCTCAATACATTATCCTTCGCCACTATCCGAGTTCATCGACCTTATCTCCTGTCTCATTTTTTATTCCGCTTTGTTTCTCCTCCAGTGCCCATTAGAAGTTCGTTATTTTTTTTACATAACCCGAGTTAACTGCCCGCTTGCCATGCGATAGTGGTCACGCCAGAGAAAAATCGATCGAAATTAGCATGAGAATCGTTCCGGAGCTATTTGACGCCTTGTCGAACGAAGAAACGGCTCATCGATAAGCGCGCCATTAAATCTACTGGCGTAACTGGTCGTCGAATAAACTTCCACCGTGAAAATACGAAGACTTGCTAATACCACTTCCGTGATTTTCGCGGCCCGCAATGCGTCGTGACTTGTTGCCCCACAAAATCACGGGGGCGGCCTCGTGATACGCGTGGGCGAATCTCGCTTCCAGGAATCCTCGTGGTCCGGCGCAGAGAATGGAGTACAAAACTCCCAACCGTGATAACCACAGGCGCGTCCGTTAAAAGTGCGTCTTTTCGATAACGTCTCCATCGATCCCACTCAATGTCAGCATCGAGTGGTCCTCGTGGACGAGGTAGCACTCGACTCCTTCATCGGACGACCGACGAAAACCTCGTTCGTCCGGCTAAGAAGATGCTAAAATGTTTGGCGCGGCTCTCCTTCGTTTACTTCCGAAATGTCGGTGTTATATCGGTAAAGAAACCCAGGAACGTATATAGAAATTCGTCTGAAGCGTTCTAACGACTGGTATTTGGTTTAAAACTACTGGCATAGTCGTGAATCTCCGAGTCGTTTGTTCGTCTGTTCGTGGCATGGATTTTCGCGAATATGAAACTCGGGATTCATTGATTTTGAGTGTAAGCAGAGTGTCGTGGTTTAATGCCTTTTGTATCTTTTATTTGTTAATACGAATATGAGGATTGTTTGACAAGAGAATGGGTAATATATCAGCCGGGTACGTAGGTGCGATTAGCATTTTTATCACGCGAACCAATAGAGTGCATTTCATTTTATTAGTCATAATCGCAGAACGTGGTAAATATAATTTCGCCATTGGCTTTCGAGTAAGCGATATTCCACGGTTTACGCGATCATTGTCTCTGAGCTATCCAAAGCTATCCAACTTTATCCATTGAAAAAACGATGAACAATCTCAGATACTCATGACTGAGTATTCAAGAGAATCTTAAAAAAATCAGGAACGTATAAAGAGAGGGCAGATGAATACCACATCTATATAAAAAAAAAAAACATTCTTTTCCAGTATCCCTAATATTTATTTTAAACAACATCACGATATTTCACGTTGCGCATCATACGATATCCCTACAATAGCGATGAATTCTAACCGCGTGTATCACATGTCGGCTTCTGACCTCTCAAATAGTCTGCGCTGATTCCAAGTCGGCTCAGAAAGTTGGGCGCGCGGGCTGCGTTACATCAGAATCACACATCGCGTTCGTCAGAACTTTTCCATTAGTTCCGAGGCACGGAAATACCCCTGTAAATTACCCCTTCGGTGTCCGCCCCGCGTATTCGGCCTGTCCCCGGAGAAATTGTCGTATGACGCCGCGGCGTCGATAAATAATTCGCGCGCAAAAAGGCCGGCCGCCATTTATGGGATTCGCGGGCGTCGATACCCGCGAGTGGATCCAACCTCGCGCGCGGTATATTTTCGCCAGCCGCTCTGTTTATCGTTTTAGCCTGACACGAAACAAAGTTAGGAAGCGGATAAAATGTTGCCCTCGCAGGTTCCGCGATCGCTTTACGACCGACGACGCCCCGTTACTCTCTTTCTCCCTCTTTCACCCTTTGTGTCTCCGGCCCAGTCGCGCTACGGCCCTGTCCCCCTCCGCCGCGCCGCCCGACCGAGGATGCAACTTCAAAACTGCATTATCACCGGGGAAACTTGCCAATTAAAAGGTATCCCCGGTGCCTCTTGTTACTCAGCAAAAATAATCGCTCCCGGCACGAACGATCGGTTGTTAGCCCTTGGAACCGGGTCAAATGCCGCCACACCACTACGTGCTGCGTTCAACCCTTTCACAGTCTGGTGAAATTACGAATTCTGGTGGAAATAAAGTTTGGTTCTTTTTTTTATGTTCGATGTTATCACTTCGACGTGTAATAAAGAATGTGGAAATGATATGTGTTTTGTTTTGCATTCTCGGATAAAGTTGAATCGTTATGACGTGTCTGTTACGGGATAAACAAGTTAATTCTTTGAAAAATTATTGTACTTTGAGACGAGAACGCTTCGGGGATTTTGTATGATTATCTTGCGGCGTACGGATGGATAAATTAGTCTATTGACATTTTTCCTTCGTCCTCTTTTTCTTTAAGGATATATTTAGTGTATCTTAAATATGTCTGGGGAAGGACTGGTAGGAATAGTATTAACAGTAAGAGTAACAGAAACGGTCAAAATGTTCGGTCAGTAGTTTCTTAGAAATATTATTATGCTTTGTGAGAGGTCATGTTTTCAGATTTTCCACGATTCTACTGCAGAATGTGAAGCATTCTATCGATCTATTAACACGATGACACGATTTCTAATAGCATTCTTCTTTAAGTAAATACATAGTATACATAAACAGATCCAGAAAGTGGCTGAAGGGTTTAGTGATAAACCCGTTTAGTGATAAACTAAGCCTACCAAAACGGTCAAAATAGTCGGTCAATAGTTTCTTAGAAAAGTGCTGTACTTCGTAGAGGGACATTCTTTAAGATTTTCCATGATTTTACCGCAGAGTATATCCATCTTTCTTATAAATTCGTAATACAAATTATAACATTAAGTACATTCTCTTGATTTTACGCAGATTATTCTATCGATCTATTGGCATCGCTTGCTAGTCCCTTACTCTTTACTCTTTAAGGATACATGTGGTACACATACGTATGCCCAGGAAGTGGCTGGTAGGTTCAGTGTTAAGAGGAAGGGTTAAATACATTTGTTGCTGAAATGTTGCATCCTTCAGAAGTGATACCTCGAGAACTTGAGGCCAATCGTGTCTTGGCTGAGCTGGCGCCCGTGGACTTACTTTGTATTTAAGCACATCGATTTCTAACCCCTTAGCTGTGGCACGCCACTATGGTAGCTTAGCGAAACCCATCGCCATGTCCGGTGCGCCACTTTAGTGACTTCTGCGCATCTTATCGTTTGAACATATACATCATCCATCTTATCTATACAATCATTTTGAACAGCACTCTAGTACAGTGGCTTCTGCGCGTGTCAACGTTTTGAATGGTGGGCCAGTATAGCAGCTCTATGACTGGGTCGTATCATATTTTTAAACAGATCGTACAAGCTTGAATTATGGAGTATTAAAACAGACTCGTTTATATTATTTTTATACGTTTCCTTGAACTCTAGGTAAATATGTATGAGGTATAATTTATTCATCTATCGCTCTGTTCTCGTGTAATTCCATAGTGCATAGCACTACCAGACACAGATGGCGATGTTCCATTGTTTGCGAGCGTTACATACAGAAATGAAGTAAAATGCATTCGATAAAGGAAAATATTATACGAATTTAATAGCGTGGTAAGGTACACCCAATATGACTTCAACGAAAATCGAAAATAAGTCTAAAAGTAAAGAAAAATTTCTCTGGAACGAAACGTATTAAGAATCGAGTTCATCGAAGAAAGGTGGTACTTAACACTAGAACTACCAGTTACTTTCAGGAGATATTTAACACACCACATACATCGTTAAAGAGCCGAAAAAGCAATAGGAAATTTTAATACATCGATAGAATAATATAAATACTGCAGGAAAATCATGGAAGATTTCAGAAAATGCATCCTCGTAAAGCGCTACGATTTTTTAAAGAAATCACTGACCAGTCATGATGACTGGTTAGGTATATCTAGCGTTAAAGGATCCGAACGAGCGATCTGGACCTGGTGGAACAGAAGTTTTGAAAGTAATGCGTGCTTTCATGAACCTATAATGAAAAACAAATAAAATTCCAGTATCGCTGTGAATGTAGCTTTCCTTTTCGTTACTTATTGCCTGTTGTTTCTCCGATTGAGCGCTCTCAAATGTCAACCTCGTCGTCCTTTTCCATACTGGCTTCTCAAGGCCGGGGTTACAAGTGCCGAGCAACATTCTTCCGGTAGTAATTACCTCGGGAAAGAAAATCGACCCACAATGTTTCGACATTCTGCAATCCTGCATGGAGCCTAAGTCGGGCTTCCTGCTATTCGAAACTTTTTAATGGCCCTTCGTTTTCACTTCTAAGCGGTTTTCTTACTCCTCTCGGTGGTCCAGCATTATTTCGCGGTTTGGATGATATTTTTGAGAAACGATTTTCGCGTTTTCGCCTGTCAGTCCGAGGTATCGCGTAAATTAAAACTGTTGCGTATAGGAAATACTAGGGTGGGATGAGGAAAACACGATGGACAGCAAAGAGCGAACATTCAGCTCTTTGGTCGAACTAAACTACCCCCGAGTTGTTTTAAATTCCTCTCTTTTTTTTTTTTTATCAAACTTGCCCCAAACAGCCGCCTCAATTTTTGCCCAAATACAATCAGAGGCAACGTTTCCGAGGATTTCGATAAAATTCTAGGCAACTTTTACTTTAAAAACTTTACTTTACACATTCGACCATAAACAACTACACTTTATTGGGTATATCGAAGAGTATAAAATGCAGCTTCGATTTTGAATACTCTTTTAATATCAATAATAATAAAAATACTTTAAAATATATCATTTATTTGGGGCGAATCCTTGATATTGACTTAGACATTTATCGTTCACGATGGCTACTTACACGCAGGTTCATAGGCTTTTTGTGACAAGTATAACAAATTTCATGACACCTTGCATATAATCAATATCTCAATTGTGGTGCAATGTCCACAAAGAGTGTTTTCATTCCATCGCGCGCAATTGGTTAATACCAACGAGGTTTCAGTTCACATCTGCAAAGGCTGTCCGCGAGGCACGACGGGCGCGGACAAAAAGTCGGCAAGTCGTCGTGCTGGGAAGAGAAAACTGCTACCGGAGAAGTCGTGCAGGGTGAGTCGCAAAACGCGTTATTGCAAAAATCGCTCCTGTGGCCGATTCTATTTTAGAAACCGGATGAGATCGTTTTGTCCGCGCAATGAAATAATGTCAGCCTAGACCTCAACCGCTGGCGTACATACGTATTGTACCGCATCGAGCATACGTGGGTCATCGTGACAATCAGCACGCTCCTTCGTGCGTTTTAACACTGGAACTACCAAGACCGACCTTACGACGGTTTACGAATTGATCGCTTTAAAAATATCCATATAATCTGTGCATCGTTCTAGGATTTTACGACGACTTTTAATGAAACATAAGAACCGCTATATAATCTTATTTAATTTTCACTCAGCCCATAAATAGTACTGGCTAGACGAGCTTCTAAGCGCGCATAAGGTGTCCTTTTCTTTACATTCGTAGGAGTCTGCAAGCAGAGTGTGAGAAACCAAATGCTTCAGGCCTACGTTTGCTTAGACAGTGAGAAATCGATCGTGAACAGAAGCATATATCTCCATTTATCAGCTTAACCTGTATCTAACATATTCAAATAAAGTATTAGTATATATTTTAGTGAGTGTATTATATATTATTGTTTTATATAATTATTTTATCCGCTTAACCGTATCTAAAATATTAAAATAAAGTATTAGTATATATTTTATTGAGTGTATTATATATTATT
>JBCFXI010002920.1:0-14595 GCA_038496175.1 Ampulex compressa
GTATTATTGATGTATGATTTTAAACTATAATATTTTAGTAATTTTATAATAATTATTGATAATGATTGAAATGGTGTGACTGACCCTTAACCCTCGATGGCCTCTGACTTTGAACTCTGGATGCTTCTACACCTGTTTAGTATCAGGGATTTGAGGTGTTTGAGAGGGAAATTGCTTGGAAAAATTTTTGAATGGTGTATGTTTAATGTATAACTTCAAACTATATTTTAATAATTTGATAATAATTATATTTATTATTATTTAATTTAATTATACAATAATATTATATATGTATATATATTATATATGTATATATATATATATATATATATATATTTAATGTACTTTTAATGTATAATTTTAAACAAGAATATTTTAATAATTCAATAATAATTTTATATATATATATATATATATATATATTGAATAATGATCATAACAGTGTGACTACCTGTTTATTATCAGAGATTTGAGGTATTTAAGAAAGCAATGGCTTGGAAAAATTTTGGAATGGTGTATATTTAATGTATAATTTCAAATTATACTTTAATAATTTAATAATAATTATTATGTATATTAATTATAAGTATATTAATTTAATAATGATCGAAACAGTGTGAAACTGACCCTTAACCCTCGACGGCCTTTAATTTTGAACCCACGATGCCTCAGCACTTATTTAATATCCAAGATTCAAGCTATCTGAGAAAAAAATTGCTGAGAAAAATGTTGGAACGGTGATCTTTCAGTCTATAATTACAAACCATACTATTTTAATACTTTAATAATAATAATATTGATTTAATAACGATCGAAACATAGTAACCGACCCTTAACCTTCATTGGCCTTTAACTTTGAACTCAGGACGCCTCAGTACCTGCTTAACATCAGCCATTCAAGCTGTTCAACAAAAAAATTACCTAGAAAAATATTCAAAGGGTCTACCTTTAATGCATAATTTCAAACCATAACCTTCTAACAATTCAATAATAACGATAATAATATATATTAAATATAAATAAAACAAAAAATATATATATATATATAAAATTTCAAAAATGTGAAACATGATCAGTGAATTTCCAATCAACAAGCACAGCCAAAAATAAATACATCCCAATCAAAGCCTCGATCAAAGTTCGCACAAAATCATGAAAAAAAATCCCACAAAAATCCCATTGACAAAAAGAGATAAGATCCCATTGACAAAAAGAGATAAGATCCCATTGACAAAAAGAGATAAAATCCCATTGACAAAAAGAATAAAAAACGACAGAAGAAGACACTTGCAACCCGATGGCCAATCGAGGTACCGATTCTTCCCAGAAATTGCGTGTACGCAGCGCAAAGAGGAAATGGGCTAAAGACCCGTTCCTACGACAGACCTTTTCCCCCCTGCAATTTCTGGATAAGTAATTAGAGGGCAGCCCGTGCTGCCGGAAGCCGATATTATGGGACTCGTGTTTTCGTGCCGCGATACGAGATAACTGTCCCCGAGAAACGGCGATTTATCGGCTTAAAAACGTGGCGTGACCGTCGCGCTTATAACGCAATTTCACGAACGGCCGCGGAACTCTGCCCGTCACGCTTTTCGCACCGACAATATCCTTGGTCGAGACGCGAAAATATATCGGCGCACATTCCCGAATGGCCAATGGGAAAAGGGTTCTGGACCTTTGCTTGTATTCACATGTTGCAGCTTTGGATGTGTTTCTGTTTGGTGATTATTATTGAAGAAAGGGGCACTAATGTGGAATTTTTATGGTATATTTATATAGTGTGGAATTTGTTTAATAATTATTACTGAAGAAAGGAGGACTAATGTGGAATTTATTTGATATTTATTATTGAGGAAATGGGGATTAACATGGAATTTATTTAATATTTATTATTGGAGAAATGGGGATTAATGTGGAATTTATTTGATATTTATTATTGAAGAAAAAGGGGTTAATGTAGAATTTATATAATATTTATTATTGAAGAAATGGGGATCAATGTGGGGTTTATTTAATATTTATTATTGAAGAAAGAGGGATTAGTGTGGGATTTATTTAATAATTATTACTGAAGAAAGGAGGACTAATTGGAATTTATTTGATAATCATTATTGAAGAAAAAGGGGTTAATGTAGAATTTATTTAATATTTATTATTGGAGAAATGGGGATTAATGTAGAATTTATTTAATAATTATTACTGAAGAAAGAAGGACTAATGTGGGATTTATTTGATAATTATTATTAAAGAAATGGGTATTAATGTAGAATTTATATAATATTTATTATTGAGGAAATGGAGATTAATGTAGAATTTATTTAATATTTATTATTGGAGAAATGGGGATTAATGTAGAATTTATTTAATAATTATTATTGAAGGAAGTAGGACTAATGTGGGATTTATTTGATAATTATTATTGAAGAAATGGGTATTAATGTAGAATTTATATAATATTTATTATTGAGGAAATGGAGATTAATGTAGAATTTATTTAATATTTATTATTGGAGAAATGGGGACTAATGTAGAATCCATATAATATTTATTATTGAGGAAATGAGCATTAATGTACAATTTATATAATATTCATTATTGAAGAAATGCGGATTAATATGGAATTTATTTAATACTGATCACTGAAGATATGGACATTAATGTGTTAATTTATTTAATCCTTTCCAGCGTAAATTATCATTTTTTCAATAAGAAAAGTAATTTTTGAAGAAGAACAATTTAGACGTACTTGATTGATAAAAGCAAATTATACGGATGATGACAAATGGCAGTATTGCTTTTTAAAGGGTTAATATTTATTATCGAAGAAATGGGGATTAATGTAAAATCGATTTAATATTTATGATCAAAGAATTTTATTATCAGAGATCTTTAATCTCTGACTTCTTAGAAAAACTGTCTCACACTTATAACAACCCGTTCACTGTACTTATCAATAATCACATAATAATCGACCAACAATATTAAACCATAATCAAATCATCATGTCCATCTATTAACGCCTCTTCCTCTTCCTTCTGAACCCCTAAACATCCACCAAAACTCCACCAACACAAACAAAGTCCAATTCACACCGCGGCACGAAGAATAAAATAAAGACTCTCCCAAAGAAGCGATATTTCAACAAAAGGGAAATAAATGAAAGGAATTCCAAAAATATTCAATTAAACCGACTTCTGAATAAATGGCGCGCCTTTGTGGAGGCACCAAAGGCAAATGTCATGGGTTTGTTTCACCTGTCTGCTTCCACGAAGAGGAGAGCAAGAGGAAAAAAAAAAAAAATAAAAAGAGGGAAAAAAAGATGAGGAGGCGAAAAGAGAAAAAGGGGAAAAAGGAGCAGAGAGCCAAACCAAACGATCGAAATATCCTTCGAGATTATTTTGTAACATCTCCAAACGCCAGCCAGGATGATTAATGCCAGCCTCGTTTATTACTCCTGGCCCAGATCTCTCTCTCTCTCTCTCTCTCTTTCTCACTCTATATATCTCTCTCTCTCGATCCGTTTGATTCGAGATTCGCGTTGAACCATAATCTCTCCCTTGAAATCAGCAAACCGTGCCTCTGCTGAGCTGCTTTTGTCTTAATAGAAAATAATTGGGAGAAGCGATGAGTTTATCGCCGCTTCAAGGCAGTTTGGTGGACCTTGAGGAAGTCACATTGGGAAAAGCGAAGTTTGTTTAGTGGCAGTGAGAAGCAAACGCGAGGATTCATACGCGTAAATTTTGATATTGTCGATTTAGCTTAATTTATTGGGTTGTTCGGAAAGTCATTTCGTTTTTTGGGGAACACGAAAGACAGTTTTCGTATAATGAATAAATATTTCATTAAATTATATATTGGCCATTCTGGTCCAACACCTTTTGCCATCTTTCTGGCAGTAACACATTTCCCCTCTCATAAAAGTTTTGGTCCCTGCTGGCAAAAAACTGGTTCAGGTGGTTTTACTTAACGAAATTACTTTCCGAACAACCCAATAATAATGACTTAGCAAATAGAGATGTTATTTGTTCGGAATTAAAATTTTTTAATTTTAAATTCTAAACTAAACTAAACTAAAAATTCAGATTTAAAATTAATTTAATAATGACCTAGCAAATAGAGATGTTATTCGCTTGGAATTCATGTGCTTGATATAAGTCAATCGATAATATCAAAGTTAAGGTATGGAACGAACTTTGTTGTACACTTTGTTACATATAATTATATATATATGTGTGTCTTGTACATATGTATGTATGAATGTATGAATGATAATAACGATAGTACTGATGATAATGCTGATAATGGCGATGGTAATGATATTGATAATATTAACAGCAATGATACTGAAAACACTGGAGACTCTAATAATGGTGATGATATTAATTATACTGATGACAATTATGATATCCATGATATTGATAATATCGATATTAATAATACTAAAAATACTGGCGATTCTAATAAAGGTAATGATAAATTATGACAGTCACGATATTCATATTGGCAATATTGATAATAATTTTAATACTGGCTGTACCGACGATATTCATAATAATATCGATACCAATGACACTAAAAACACTGATTCAATAAAAATAATGATACTCATGACATCAATAATATTATTAATGACATTATTGAAGCCAAAAGACATCGAAGATAACGATGATAATCCCGATAACGACGATAACAGCGACAATGGCGAGGTTAACAATAATTATAATAATAAACCCATGGACCATAGGAAGAAAATCCAATTAATCCGCGCGTCCCATCGATTTGATTCATCGTCCTTTGCGCCAAAATGATTAACAAGGCTTTCAGCTAATTACGACCGCCAAATCCGCGAGCTCTTACAGGAGAGGAGAGGAGAGGAGAGGGGGAAAAAAGAAAGAAGGGAGTACCTCATTATCCATTAACGACCAAAGCACCGACCAAATTCCGGTACTTTATTTAATTAATCATGGCGATGCAGTGGCCAACTGCACCGATGTCAGGACAAGGTAGTATCGTCGAAATACTGGCTTGGCGACTAAACGATCGCGGTTTTTTTGAAATAAAAAGAATAAGAAAGAATTTATATAATAAGACAAGAAAGAGAGGTTAGAAGTACGATATTCAAGGTTAATAAAAAATCTGAGAAATTCTGAAGTTTACCCAAGAAGTTATTCTGATTAATAAAAAATCTGTTAAATATGTTTCGATTAAAATATTTCTTTTCTGTTAAAATATTGCTGATAAAAAATATGTTTGCATTCAAAAAAGTCTAAGTCAGCTGTTGATAAGGAATTATTGGCTTGACGATTAAAGGATCGTGGATTTTTTAAATAAAGAAAATAGTAGAGATAAAAGAGAGATTATTCAAGGTTCATCAAAAATATGAGGACTTCTGAAGTTCACGCAAGAAGTTATTCTGATTAATAACAAAGTCTGTTAATTGTGTTTCCTTTAAAATATATTTTTTCTGTTAAAATATTTCTGATAGAAATATGTGCTTGCATTCAGAGAAGTCAAAGTCAGCTGTTGATAATGAATTATTGGCTTGGCGACTAAACACTTGCAGATCTTCGCGATAGACGCTTATATCAAGTGTTTTCTCGTTCTCTAAAAATAAATCTCTGTAAAATCCTTCGCTCTCTAACACTAGAACCACTTTCTGGGCATATTTAGAACACCACATATACCAAAAAAAAAAAAAAGGGAAGAGTAAAAGGAAATTTCAGTAAATCAAAATGACCATCCAAATACTGCATAAAAATTATGGAAAATCTGAAAAACTGCATCGTTGTAAAG
This sequence comes from Ampulex compressa, assembly GCA_038496175.1. Lineage (NCBI taxonomy): Eukaryota > Metazoa > Arthropoda > Insecta > Hymenoptera > Ampulicidae > Ampulex > Ampulex compressa. Next base: position 5,794 of record JBCFXI010002920.1, read on the forward strand.
CACTGCGATTTTTTAAACACACGACTGACCAATCATTTGGTAGTTCTAGTGTTGAAGGATACAAAAAGAATCTTGAATATTCCTAATCATCTAAAGTCCGCCATTGCTTGGTCGCCAAAGCAATCAACCTGTCGGCCATTAATATTGTTATCGATACATCGATGGAAATTCGAGATGCTCCGCGAGATTAATCATCGACGATTTAACGAGAGTCGATTGGCGCGGTGTGTGCGCATTCGATTTTAGAAACAAATTCCCGATTATCGATGATATCTCCATTGAGCGCCATTGTTGGCCGCTGCGTGTAAATCGTATTGTTTCTCAAATATACGCTTGTACGTATAATCAATTAATCGGCTATTTATTAAGGTCGTTATTTATTCCCTAATTACTATTAATTGGTAAATTTATTATTATGTATGGAAATTTGATAATTCGATCATTGATTCATCGCTATTTATTTAGCATTGTTATTGTCATATATATATATATATATTTTTTTTTGTGTGAATTAGTAATTGAATAATAAAATATTAAATAATAGAAAAAGCGAATTTTTGTGTGTGTGGTGCGGAGAAAAGTGATAAAAAAAAATACGTGGAATATCGATATCATTATTAATGGGGAATTCAATTGAATTCTCGATAACATCGTGGAATATTAATTGCAGTTCGATTCGAGGCAAAACAGTCTTCGAATAGTCGAATGATCAGCACACGATCTATTTCGATTGAGAACTCTGGTTTATTTGTCGAAGACGAAGCCGAAATTCCCGATGAATAATTCCCTAAATAATTAAAGGCAGAATTGGCGATTAATCTTGCGCGCGAAATTCTAGAGCGAGAAACGGTTCGATATTTTTCTTTTTGTTTCTCAAAAATCATCGATTGGCAAAGCTTCGATATATTTTAATTTAAATCGTTAATCTTATTTTAGGACATCGTGTATAATATATATTCTTAATATTCAACATTCTTATATTCTCAATATCCTCAAAAATAATTGAAAAGTAGATCGATTTATAAAGCATCGACGTATTTAATTTTAAATAACTGACTTAATTTTACAACGAATATTAGTCATTCATGATGAACACGATCTCGAGCAAAATATTGGACACATCCTGCTAAAACACTTGTTTCTTAGGAAACAATATATTATTAAAAATAAATTTAGTGACTTAATAATAATAAACAGTATATCAATGATAAATTTATTCAAAGCAGTAAATAGAACAGTAAACTTAAATAATCAAAAAAGCGGAATATATATATATTTCTAAATTTCCAAAATAATTATAAATAAACAGTATCTAGATTTTAAAAAGGAACGATTTACGAATATTCTCAGAACTCTTAAGAATAAATTTAGTGACTCAATAATAATAAACAGTATATCAATGATAAATTTATCAAAAGCAGTAAATAGAACAGTAAACTTAAATGATTAAAAGCCTTAAAGACTTAAATGATTAAACAAATATATTTCTAAATTTCCAAAATAATTATAAATAAACAGTATTCTAAAGTTTAAGAAAGGAAGGATTCAGGAATATTCTCAGAAGTGTTAAGAATTGACGAGGAATTTCTGTTTGAATGAAGAAACCGAAGCGAGCCTTGGAATCGATCGATACAGTTTCCAGCGACTTATTTTCAGCTGTAAATGAGTTAAAGCGACGTATTTTTAAGTGCAGATAATCGGATTCTCGGTCTTGATCGCCAGTGATACGTAATGAACGATAATCTTCGTCTATTTCCGCGTCAACTGCAATCAACGCCGTACGGAAAACCAGTTTGAAATGCATAATCAAAAGGCGAAAAGTTTCTGCTGCTCGTCGAATACCGCTTCTCCGACTGGAGACTTTCGAAATTTCACTGGAATCTTCGAGCATAGTATATAATAATGATTTTGAAAAATTAGCCATTTCTTGAATTAGTCGTTTATGCGGAATTTTAAGAAAGTCTGGTGATTGCTATTGACTCCTTTGGTAATCGATTCAAGGAATCTTTAAATCGCGCTTTAAATAATCTATTCTTAATGACATTTGTATTGTTTTAATGAGATCTATAACTGTAACTATGATTTTAATTTTATTATAATATTAATTTGATTTAATTGCAACTTTGGTTTTAATTTTTATCGTCATTTTAATTTTGAACTTAATTCTAGGCTTGGTTTTTATTTTTATTTTACACTTAACTCTAATGTCAATTTTAATTTTAATATTACCTCACCAGGATGCTTCTGTCTTCTTCGTGGATTTCTTCGTGGATTTCTTCGATCCTCCAGGAAATTCAAACCTCGTCACTCAACGTACGCGGATGAACGTAAACATCGGCCACTTCACGGTCACTGAACACTTCTTCTCCTTGCAAGGCGAAGCACAAAGTTTCCAAAAAGGCGTGGATTTTGGAGACGAGAATCTTGAATCGACGATGAAGTCGAAATTGTTGGAACATTAACTTTGAAGTTAGGAATCTTGAAGTTGTAAACCTTGAAAGGACCAATTTTGGTGTCGAAAATCTTGGAGGAACCAAATTTGATGTCGAAGGTCTTGGAAAATCCAAAGTTGAGGTCGGAAATCTTGAAGAAAGGAAGGATAGTGTCAATAATCTTGAAGTCCAGGTCTTGTAAAAACCAAATTTAATGTCGAGGATCTTAAAAAGAACCACATTTAATATTGAAAATCTTGAGAACCAATGCAATGCGCTTGAAAATCTTGCAAATAAAAATAATGCGCTTAAGAATTTTTAAGATAAAAATTCTGTAGTCGATGATCTTTGAGATAAAACTAACTACAGTCAAAGATCTCGAACACAAAATTACTTTGCTCTAAAAATCTCGAGGATAAAATCGATTCAGTCCAAATACACAGTCCAGTAAATCAAATTCGAAAATCCAGCAGCCCAAATATTAAATTCAAAAATGCAAACGATAGTGTCAAAGTCGAGAATCTTCGAGACAAAAATCCTCGAGTTTAAAATCTTTCAACCAAGAAACTTTATGTCTGCGTATGTCTGTCTCATGCCACTGATCTTCGAAGCATTAAATTAAAAAATCCTGACAAGAATATCGAAGTCAAGAAACTTTGAGACAAAAATCCTGGAGTTTAAAATCTTTCAACCAAGAAACTTTATGTCTGCGTACGTCTGTCTCATTCCACTGATCTTCGAAGCATTAAATTAAAAAATCCTGACAAGAATATCGAAGACAAGAAACTTTGAGACAAAAATCCTCGACATTAAAATCTTTCAGCCAAGAAACTCGTCTGCACATGTCTGTTTCATTCCACTGATCTTCGAAGCATTAAATTAAAAATCCTCACAAGGATATCGAAGTGGAAAATCTTGCAAAAAAAGATCCTGGCGTCAAAAATCCTCGAAATAAAAATCTTTCAGCCAAGAATCTCGATGTCCGCGTACGTCCGTCTCATTCCACTGACCTCCAAAGCGCAGCAGCGATCACTGAAGATCCGCGATTTCGATGCAAATCTTCCTCTTCCTCGCGCAGCTTCAAATCCGCCCGCAATTTTCTCCCCTGCAACGCTTCCAGGAGCTTTTCTCGCGCTTTTTCGCGATACTCCAAGTGGCGAGGAAAGTTAGTGGAGAAGTACAAAGGTGTTCTGAGGCGCGTCCTTCGTTGTGAAGCGCGGATCGGATCCTGGAAGACTTTTTATTTGGCTGCCTCGCTTAAATTCCTCCAAGACGCCTTGTCGCCTCTTCCTCGACTCCTTGCTTCTTCAAATTTCGCGCTTCTTCCCCAACTTTTGGAGAAGCTGAGTCAAAGTCTGTCGTTGAAACTTGGTTTAAATCTCTTTAAAAGTGCGCCGTGTTAAAATTTCTTTAAATCCGTGCTGTTCTTTTATGATGAAGTACGATTTTGATCTTGGATGTTTTCTATATTTTCTTCGATATTGGCGTATATTTTATATCGCGATCTTGGAATATCGAAGAATTCTGTTGCGAGTTTAAAACGTTTTTGCTTGGTTTATATGGAATTGTTTTACGAATTTAAGGTCCTAGGCTCGTTTGAATTCTACTGTGCGATTTATATTGATGGAGAACATTGCTCGAGTCTTCGTGGTTTAAATCGAGGATCGAATTGTGATTTTGAAAGCGAAGTGACATTCGCGATTTTGCAATTTTTGCAAAGTTTTGCAGATTCACAGTTGAGCGGATTTGAGATTTTGCAATGTGACTCTTTTGTGGTTTTACTAGCTTGTAATTTAGCTGTTTTGTAATTTTATAATTTCGAGCTTTTGTTATTCGATAGTTTCATTGTTTCGTGGTTTAACAGTTGCGCTGTTTGTTTAGTTTCGAGTTTTACATGTTGAGGTTTTACTGTGTTGCTGTATTCGAATTTCGCGGCTCGAGAGTTTTGCGGTTTCACGATTATGCACTTTGGTGATCCTTCCTTTGTGCAGTTTGGGAAGTTTACAAATTATTTATTGCACTATTTCACGGCTTGCGAATTTTCTTGCTTGACAAACCTGATGTTCAACGATTTTCTTCACCCACAATTTTGCTTCTTCACAAATTTCTTATTTGACGATTTTCTTCACCCACAATTTTGCTTCTTCACAAATTTTCTATTTTACGATTTTCTTCATCCACAATTTTGCTGCTTCACAATCCTGGATTTCGACAATTTCCCAAGTTAACTAATCGATTATTCCACGATTTGGCTGCTTCACAATTTTCCTCGACGATTTTCCAGGTTCACCAATCGATTATTCTGCAATTACACCGCTTCACAATTTTCCTCGATGATTTTCCAGGTTCACCAATCGATTATTGTACAATTAAACCGCTTCACAATTTTCCTCGATGATTTTCCAGGTTCACCAATCGATTATTCTACAATTACACCGCTTCACAATTTTCCTCGATGATTTTCCAGGTTCACCAATCGATTATTCTACAATTACACCGCTTCACAATTTTCCTCGACGATTTTCCAAGTTCACCAATCGATTATTCTACAATTACACCGCTTCACAATTTTCCTCGATGATTTTCCAGGTTCACCAATGGATTATTTGATAATTATGTCACTTCACAATTTTTCTCAACGATTTTCCAAGTTCACAAATCGATTATTCTACAATTACACCGTTTCACAATTTTCCTCGACGATTTTCCAGGTTCACCAATCGCTTATTGTACAATTACACCGTTCCACAATTCTCCTCTCCGATTTCCCAAGTTCACCAATCGCTCGTTCCACAATCCCGTACAACCAACGACTCCCCAAGTTCACCAATCGCTCGTTCCACAATCCCACAACCTGCCAAGCCGAGGAGTCCGTTATCCAGGAGAGTCCGCTCCCTTCGAAGCCCACACCGATCGTCCCTGACCTCTGCGCGAAACGCGAGCGGAGAGGAGCCACCGAGACCGCGAGCCGCCTCTACGCGTCCACGAGCCAGCGCCGGAGAAACATCGGCGCCACGGTCAAAGCCCCAGCCTCGAAGCTCCTTCAGGACTCGGATCGTAAACAAGGCTCGAGCTGTGGCCTCGAGCGGTGGCCCATCACTCGCGAGCAGCCCAGAAGAGTCCCAAAGTGAGGGCGCATCGAAGGGAATCGGTGGAGGAGCGAAGGTCGATCGGGATCGTCTCCATGGATCGCGATTATTCGAGGCCGGAGCTGAAAGCTCGCCGCCTGTGGAGCAAGCGGAGGGTTATGTAGAGAGAGAGAAATAGAAAAACAGAGGAAAAGAGAGAGAAAGATGTATATATATGGTCGAGGAGGAAGATAAAGAGAGATGGATGGGTGTAGAGAGAGAGAGAGAGAGAGAGAGAGAGAGAGCACGAGACGCGACAAAGCTCACGGCGTGGCGGGTTGACCGCGACTGAATCGAGTCGAGTCGAGCTTGAATGAGCGAAGCGTGGATCTTCGCAGGCCGAGTGGGAGCGAGAGAGAGGGGAGGAGGCGGCGCGCGGTTGGTGGGAGCGAGAGGGGCCGCGAGGGCCGAGCGCCGGCGGAGAGGGACGAAGAGGGACGAAGGGAGGCAGGGAGCTTGAGCCGGGTCCAATGCCACCGGTGTGAATTCCTCCTGAGCCGGTCGATTCGAAAGTTCCTGGATTGGGCCTCCTTGTTTTACTCTGGTTCCACTCTGGTTTTACTCTGGCTTTACTCTGGTTTAGTCTAATATTAGGAATATATATTTTGTTTGAGCTTGTTTTTGGTGTGTTGCTGAGTATGATTTGGTGAATTGCTGGCTTGTTTATGGATATTATAATTCGATTCGAAAGTTCCTGGATTGGGCCTCCTTGTTTTACTCTGGTTCTACTCTGGTTTTACTCTGGTTTGGGCTGGTATTAAGAATATACTTTGTTTGAGCTTGGTTTTGGTGTGTTGCTGAGTATGATTTGGTGAATTGCTGGGTTGTTTATGGATATTATAATTCGATTCGAAAGTTCCTGGATTGGGCCTCCTTGTTTTACTCTGGTTCCACTCTGGTTTTACTTTGGTTTTACTCTGGTTTAGTCTAATATTAGGAATATATATTTTGTTTGAGCTTGGTTTTGGTGTGTTGCTGAGTATGATTTGGTGAATTGCTGGCTTGTTTATGGATATTATAATTCGATTCGAAAGTTCCTGGATTGGGCCTCCTTGTTTTACTCTGGTTCTACTCTGGTTTTACTCTGGTTTGGGCTGATATTAAGAATATACTTTGTTTGAGCTTGGTTTTGGTGTGTTGCTGAGTATGATTTGGTGAATTGCTGGGTTGTTTATGGATATTATAATTCGATTCGAAAGTTCCTGGATTGGGCCTCCTTGTTTTACTCTGGTTTCACTCTGGTTTCACTCTGGTTTTACTCTGGTTTTACTCTGGTTTAGTCTAATATTAGGAATATATATTTTGTTTGAGCTTGTTTTTGGTGTGTTGCTGAGTATGATTTGGTGAATTGCTGGGTTGTATTTGCGTTTATATAGATTATGATTAATTTGAAAGTCTGGGTCTTCTTGTTTTGCTCTGGTTTTACTCTGGTTTAGTCTAATATTAGGAATATATATTTTGTTTGAGCTTGTTTTTGGTACGTTGCTGAGTATGATTTGGTGAATTACTGGGTTATATCTGTGTTTATATAGGTGGTTTATGTGGTTAATTCAAAAGTTTGGCCCTCCTTGTGTTACCCTGGTTTTACTTTGATTTGGGCTGATATTAAGAATGTGTTTTATATGACCTTGTTTTTGGTATATTGCTGAGTATGATTTGGCGAATTGCTGGGTTGTATTTGCATTTATATAGATTAAGATTAATTCGAAAGTTTGGGTCTTCTTATTTTACACTGGTTTTACTTTGGTTTGGGCTGATATTAGGAATGTGTTTTGTTTGAGCTTGTTCTTGGTGTGTCGCTGAGTATGATTTGGTGAATTGCTGGGTTGTATTTGGGTTTATATAGGTAATGGTTTGGATTTGAAAGTTCCTGGATTGGGCCTTCTTATTTTACCCTGGTTTTACTCTGCTTTAGGCTGATGTCAGGAGTGTTTTTGGTACATTGCTGAGTATGATTTGATGAATTGCTAGGTTGTATTTGTGTTTATGAAGATTCTGATTGGATTGGAAAGTTCCTAGATTGGGCCTTCTTGTTTTATCCTAATTTAGTGCGATATTAAGAATATATTTGGTTTGAGCATGTTTGTAGTACGTTACTGAATATAATTTATATGTAATTGCACGTTCATATTTGAAGTGTTCACCCTCATCATTCTTATTTAAAGTATCAACCTCGTATGATCTTATTAAACACAGATCTCATTGCACCAGTCGAAATTCCTTATCTAATTCCAAGTTACTCAAAAATCCCCAATATTCTCCATTCAACCCTAATCTCAATGATATCCATAATTACAATACAATCCATTGTTAATACACAACTTCCTTCTTCCCTTTCAAAACACGAGATTACACAGGAAAAGAAGCTTAGCCAGAAAAGAAGCTTAAACCGTCTCATCCAGGAACGAAATCCCTTCGAAAGTAAACTCTAAATCTTACTCGAACTCGAATAAAGCACACTTATGAAACAAATAAAAAGCAACTATAAATAAACAGTCATTTCTCTTTTTTTGTTTCTCCAAACCAAGTAGCCTATATACAAACACCATATATACAAATAAAAATAATTACAAATACTACAAAGTAAGTAAATACTACAAAATAAACACCAAATACAAATAAAGTAAATAATCACTGATCAATGAATTAATAAATAATTTTTTTCCAAACCAAGCACCCTATATACAAATAGAAATAATTACAAATACTAGAAAGTAAGTAAATACTACAAAATAAACACCAAATACAAATAAAGTAAATAATCACTGATCAATGAATTAATAATTAATTTTTTTCCAAACCAAGCACCCTATATACAAATAAAAATAATTACAAATACTACAAAGTAAGTAAATACTATAAAATAAACACCAAATACAAATGAATGAAATAATAACTGATCAATGAATTAATAATTAATTCGATTCAAAGACACCTGAGTCATCCAGTGATCCACTGTTGACGCGCGGCTTCCTTCTTCCCTTCGGAAAGCACGATATTAAAAGGGGATTAAAGTGTCGAAATCTGGAAGGAATGTCGATCCTGGAAGAGCCAATAGTGCCTCCCTGAAATTAATCCCCGGCTGGCATATTTCATTCCAAAAATTTCCCTCCTCGGGCGCAAAAAGTAAACCGAAGCCGCGGGCGAAGCTGCGATACAACGTGGGTTAATTATAATATCGCGCATCGGGAAATAAATTCATTATAACGAAGGTCCGATGCTTTGCGATATATATATATATA
>JBCFXI010002921.1:0-14590 GCA_038496175.1 Ampulex compressa
TCATTATATAATTATATAGTAAAGATTATAAATACTAATATTTAAAAGCTGATCACACCAGACGTATATACGATATTCTACCCGATATGCTGTACGAATTCTACCCTTCTCAACGTCTCGACATCTGGTTCGATATTATACGTTACGTGTAAGGATACCGATAATTATTCAGGGATTATTTTGACTATGGGGATTTTCAATACTCCTATTATACTCGTGAACGAACGAGGACTGCCTCCGTACACGCACAGGTTGCAGGTTCCATGGAAACCTTATACGTGAGAAGGCAAGCATAAAGCCCGGATCACCTTCAAGTATCTAGGAGTTTTCCTGAAGGAACGAGAGTCTCAGGCGTTATTCGGTACCTCTAGGATGATCGGTGATGCTGCATTATTAGCTCGTACCGCGCAGTGCTCGATAGAAAGGTAGTAAATTCAATCGATTTAGTACAGCGATCGGCGAACTCATTAGTGAAAAGAACCAAATATTAGCCTTAGAACAGTATTTTTCTTCAGAGAGCTGAATTTATAAGAAATCTGTTGTAAAAAAACTAGAAACTAATAATATACGATAGATAAGATTAGACACGCTTCATGTAGTGGATTGCACTTTTCCTCCACTTTAATGTCAAATTCGTAAACTCATCACGTTTGAAACGATGTTTCTTGTGGAGGACTTTGTACCGTTTCTTCCCTATGGAGTCACATAATAAAGTAACAGAGAGGTACCATGGGCCCGTTTCATAAAACTTACGATTCCTGTATTACAAGTTTCTTCTTCAAATATCCCGCAAACATTTTAAATAACGAACTTATAATATAAGAATCGTAAATTTTATGAAACGGGCCGATAGTTTTTTAAATATCGCGTTATTATTATTAACAATCAAAAAGTGTACTCAAAGTACCAATTCCGAGTCATCAGCCTTTTGACTTTATACACTGAATAAAAAAAATTAGATACTTGTCACAATTAACAGTAATCCTGTTTATCGATAAAAAGTATTTTTTTTTCTTAAAATATTACACGATACATAATCATTATTCGTGGTAGAGCCATATTCGAGTAGCCAAAGAACCGTTTCTTCCAACCGTTGCCCCAGCTAGATATCCGGAGGGATTCGATGGAAGACTATTACCAGATGTCTATCGAACACATGAGTAGCACTTGGAGAACCAGCAGCCCATAGGGGTCAAGCAATACTCCAGTGACTCCGAATGTACGATAGGGTTTATTTTGTAGGCCAACGCCAAGAAAGAACGGAGGCCCAGCCTTACAGTCCCCAACCATATTCTCTTGAATGTAAAGCGTAAGCAACAAGGAAGGATCGGGAGGGCACCTTAGTGAGCTTCGCAATCCTTCTGCTGGACAATATACTATGAAAACATGCGCCACGAATTGCACAGCCAGAAATGGTAGAGAAGCCTTGTAGCCAAGTTCACCTCTAGTGGAAAATCATTTTTTTCTTTTTATTTATTTATTTTTTATTACGTAGTGAAAGTCGTAGGGCACGAGAGAACGATGGTCGACAGGGCACGTAAACGTGAACTGGGCTAGCTTCTAGTTGGTGCGTAAGCCGGAGAGTAATGTAGGATGATGCAAATTCTTTTATCCTACCAGAAGCCGCCAATATATCCATCTCTTCGTAAAATTACTCTGCCTTCTTACTGTTTTATTTAATGTCAGAATGACTGACCATCGAACGAGGATTCGCGATGCGAGGTTATCGAGTATCCATTTGGAAGCTATTATGCAATATTGCATTATTTGACCACTACGTTGTTACGTTCGATACTTATTTCAGCAATCCAACTTAGCTGTGTCGCGATGCTCTTTATACTCGCGCCACTTTGTTTGACGCTTTTACGTGCTGGCTATTGACAGACGCGTTCCCGCAATACGAGGTTTGTTTTGACGTGTCTAACGCGCATCGGTTTTAGCTAGTCTATTTGAAAAAGTGTTATTCGAATCGTGTTCAGACGTAGAGTGTCCCTCCTTTCAGCCGCATCGCCCTATTTCAATCGTGATCGAAAAATGGGAATTGGTGCCTGCGGGTTGATGATAGTATTAAGTGGGACTGTTGTTCTTTGTCACGCGCGAATAATATTCAATATCACCTGATTTCTTTACGTCTGCATCATAACAATATATGTAATACGAGCGGTTACTGCAGTGTTGAGAAACACAAATATTTTCGTATTGTTTAAATCTATGTACATACCTATATGTTGTACCTGAAACCAATCCGAAATACGGATGTCCCCAATATTCCCATATATTTACAAAATGACCAGTAGTACAATCATTTTTAAGTTACAATGTAAATTAAAAGACACGATGCTCCTATTCCTCTTGCTCGATAAATTGTACTATAATCGTAGCTGTGATCTTGACGAGGAGTATTCTTTTTTTCTATAAAACCATGTGGATTCAATTTCTTATGCGTAGAAAACGAAAGAGTGTTCGATACGGCACGTATTATTAACCGCGCAGCCTAAGAAAAACACTGAGAGGAATGCGGGTCTAATTGGTTGGGCGAAAAGCGCACAACCCTTATCACGCGTATTTTCCAGTCAAGCGTTTTATTCGCTGAGCGCTCATCTATGCTAATTCGACCGTGTGATTAAGGCAGCGGATGAGAGGTGTCGACACCGAGTGAGATAGCGCGAAGTAAGCAACGAGCCTCCAAGCATAGACGTAAACACAGATAGAATCGAGCTACGCGAAGAGATTATCCCGTTAATGCCCAAATTTTGGATCGCTGCACGAAAATTTTTGCTCGTATAATTGAGGATCGCTGATAATAAATATGTATTGAAATGTTGGCTATCATATTGTCACTTGGTACACCTGCTAAAAGTATTCTCGCCTTAAGGCGGACCTGAACAGTTGTGCCAAAAAAATACGATATTTGAATGTAGTGTTACATTCAAGATCAAGTCGTTTCTTAGAAAAATTACTGTTTTAACTCTTAGAAATTTACTAAGGGGATATTGTCTGAGATTCTGCATGATTTTACCGCAAAGTGTGAATTATTCTATCGACCTATCGACGTCACTTCTTAATCCTCTTTTCTTTAAGGAATATATCCAGAAAGTGGCTAGTGGGTTTAGTGTTAAGTATGGTCCGTCTTGAGGCGGAGTTGAGAATTAGAGGGTTAAATCGTGGGGTTTGGTTAGTTTCCCGTAAGCTTGGGGAACGACTTCTTTGCAACTTATGACGTCAACGACCTAAATGTGGAGATTTTGAGAGTATCAAAGGGTGGTGTAGGTGTGTCTAGTGAAAAACTCCCTTTGCCTTTCTGCCGTCTTGGGGCTTTTCTTAAGTTGCACGAACCGTACTTATCCGCGATAAGTACACGGTTTATAGTGTCTACATAGCGCTAAAGTATATAGTGCTGAGGGGGTTAATGATTCTCGGGAATAAACCCAATTTATTCTGTCGTACTCGTTCGCCTAGGACAAGGGTCGGAAAACGCGGCTCGCGAGCCGCATGCCACTCTTTGGTTACACGAATGTGGCTCTATCGCGAATGATGACTATGTACCGTGTAATATTTTAATAACAAAAAATACTTTTTATTAATAAATAGAATTACTGTTAATTGTGATAAATATCTAATTTTTTTTTATTCGGCGCTCAAAGTAAAAAAATCGATTACTCAGAGTTGGTACATTGGATACACATTTTGATTGTCAATAATGATAACGTGATATTTAAAAAACTAGGAGCTCGTTTTATAAAATTTACGGTTCCTGTATGGCGAGTTCTTTATTTAAATTTTGTATGGGATATTTGACGAAAAAACTTGCCATACGGGCCCATGGTACCTCTCTTTCACTTTGTTATGAGATTCTGTAGAGAAGAAACGGCGCAAGGAGCTCCACAGGAATTATCTTTTCAAACGTTATGAGTTTACAAATTTGACATTATACTCGAGGAGAAAGGTAATCCAGTACATGGAGCGAGTCTAGTCCTATATATCATATATTATTAGTTCCTAGTTTTTCGACAACAGATTTCTTATAATTCTGACTCTCAAAAAAAAGATATTGTTCTACTGCAGACATTTGGTTCTTTTGACTAAAAAAGGTTTGCTGATCAGTGGCCGAAGAGCAGCACGAAATGCGATTCGCGCAAGGAGAATGGTGGAGAAAAAGACGAAATTCACGATAGAATTTCTCCGATGGTTAACCCGCAAAGTCAAAGCATCCACGATCCTATAGCAAAAATTTGCTTTACGGTTTATTTCCAAGAAAAAATTCCTTATTCGAACTTTTCTCTTTTTTCCCTTCCTTTGTCCTCGCTTCAACCTCTTGACATACAAATAAGACGGAATTTAGTGCGTACGAAAAACACTTTATTTTCACTCAACCAAACAGTTATATGCAAGCTAATAAAGACAACGTTTATTCATAAATTTGGATCGTTATATAAGATTTAATCAGGTTGATATATAATATTAATACAAAACGATTATTCATAATATGTACTAAGCTCAAATATTCTCTAGTATGGCATTCGCCATACAAGATCACTGCTTTCAATGTGCTTCTTTCCGACTTACCGTTTTGTGAATACAACTCTGTTATTGTTATTATTGAAAAGGTGCAAGACTGGAGCATCTTAAGCATTGTAAACAAACCAGAATCGACGCACGAGTGAAGCAAGCCAGTAACCTAATAATATACTCCACCACGACGAGTCAGACTCGTCAAAGCTTACAATGGTGCATGAAACGAATGACGAGCCCGGCTCGTCGTTGCATGTGAAGGGTTTAATGCTTCCGTTAACACCAGCACAATGTACGATTTCGCATCGACATTCCTTGCCGCAGTATAGCGCCAGGACATTTTGCGGTCCCGCGTCGACCTACCTACGTGATCGCTGCGAAACGTCTCGTGCTCTCGTCGAATAAATAACAGGTAAAATCCCGGCCACTGTTGACCCGAAACTCCATATCCCCGGTCCGGCGGAAAAACTGGCGAAGAGCGCGGAGAGGAGCATCACGGATGACCGAAGGAAGAAACGGGACGAAGAATAATGCTGGGAAAGCACTTGCTCCCTCGGCCGGACGGATACCGCGACTTGCTTTCATGAATTTTCCGGGGCTTGCGGTGAGATTTACTTGCTTTGTTCCCCGACGGGTATTGAGCCCTCATTCTCTAATCATTTTTCTGGTAGAACGACTTTAGCACTGGAACTACCAGTGCTCATCGCGATACGCGTATCGAAACATATAGATTTTTGGAAGAGCGGAAGGGAGGACGAAAGTAAATGAGTCCGATTAATCGTTTAGAGTTGGGAATAAAATAATGAAAAATTGGTGAATCGAAGTAATGTCAATGAACGATTGAATCTATTGATTGATCAATAGATTACTCGACTGATTTAGTAGAGATTGGGTTAAAACCTTTCGGTGAAGAGTTTTATGGTGATCGATGAGAGTGTATAATTGCAATTTACGTAGACACGATACGAGAGATTTGTATTGAACGGGGAAGAAGGAGAAATCAAATTAGAAAACGTATATTCACCATTAGGATTGATTTAAATAGGCGACCATTTTCCTCGTGATTAATATGTTCAATGGTTTAGATTCGACAGCCGATGATCGCAACGATTTGCTATTCAGAAGGCGTGTGAGGATTAGAATGTGTGTCTTTCACGTGTCTTCTTTAGAATTACGCGTCGCTTGAGATATTTTCCCAGAAATATAAAGAAAGTGTATTCTAAATTTTATAATCAAAACTTTACATCTGACTTTTGTGCAAATCTAATCGTATACTTCCTTAAGATACAATAATAACAAAGCACTCATACTTCGTTATGGTTTTGAACTAAATAGTGTTTTCTTAGTAACAACAAAATGTATTTTATCAACACGATCCTGGCACGATCCACAAAATTATTATGAAACTTGATCATGTATTTTGCAAAATATTAGCAGTTCATTAATGAAAATCAAACACTGACCAAACCAATAGAAATATTTAAGTGCGATGATTCTGGGTTTATCCACAGAACTGAAATCGTATCCGTACGTAATTCTATCATGCAACACGTCTCCTACGCGGACTTTCGCGAAGTTCATAATTCATCGCGCTCATTAAAGAAAATGTTTTGGATATGCGAATAAACGATTCCCGATTATGCTCGATAATGAAGGAAACAAGTTCCACGGGTATTTCAGAAGTACATATAACCCGAACCTCGAATGGCATATTCCCGCTAGCGGTGCATTAAACCATGCAAATAATTTAAATACCGTTTTTGTACCCAGAGCGGTAATTGCATTTTATATCCGGCAGCTTTTCGCTGTTTTACGCGGGGTCATCCGACCTCCCTCTCCATGAACTAACTTAATACCCCCTATATATTGGTTTGGGAATTTATCAGTCCAACGCAGATATCCAATAACGTGACACCGAACGACAAGCGCGAAGATGCAAAATGCAAAGCACTCAGTGACGATCCGAATCACAAACCAGCACGGTAGAAAGACGCTATTGATGTCTAGGAGATAGAGTTTTTAACCCGTTATATGCCAAAGCCAAGTGCAAACCTAAGGAATGCACTAATTGATTCATTTCCTGCAGAAAGCTAATTAGAGAAAAAATATTTTGATTGAGTTGGTAACTTTTATGGAAGTCAGTACAACATTTAGGTACAACTATCAAAATTAAAAGTTTTACTGCTTCGGTAGAAATAAATAAAGAAGAAGGGTATCAATAAAGAGACAATGGTAAATAATGTATTAAGAGTATTCTGTTCTGTTCAAACCGTTTTCATAACATATTAGATGACGTTTTGAAGATTGTACATAGCACGTAAAAAATAATTAGAGAAAGGTAAGAAGCCACGATTAATCCTATCAGCAAGAAAGAATAATAGAATCCTATAATCTGTAAATTATTTCGAATAATGATAATAAATTAATATTATTCATGCTATAATGATTCTGCAGAATACTCTGTACACGTTTTGCATATTGTTTTAATGGTTAGACTTGTGCGACTGTAAAGAAAAATCTGAATAATGTTCCTACAAAACAAAATACCGGATAATATTGCGAATTACAAACTGCGTGTGTAAATTACAAATATTATGCTCTGCAGGAAGAGAAGTTATTGCAAATTTCTTCCTGTCTAGATATGTTAAGCGTAAATACATCATAAAATGCTTACGGATTTATTCAACGCATCAAAAGTTGAAAAATATGTTTTTGCTCTTCAGGTGCAGAGATTCTTAACGCAATGGCTGAGTCACGCTATATTTTATCATTTGTGGTGCCTGGTATAAAATTCGTAACAAAGGATTTTTGTTCTTTATTGACGTATTCGGATGAAGACATCCACAAAATGAATAAAGTTTCCTTTTTTTAAAATGCAATTGTCGATATTGATGTAGTACATGCGAAGTGTAAAACTGTCTTATAATTAACATTTATTTTACCAGGAGAGATTATGCTATTTTTAACTAAATTATTGAACTGCAAATTCAGCTAAAGTAATTGCGGATAAAGAAATGATGAAGAATAACGTTCACCGTTATTGACAGGCAAATTATTCAATTTACGATTTATAGAACAGTCACTGACGCAGGTACGACTTATCGTTGACTCAGAAAATTTCTATTTCCTACGGACGGTGTGAAAGCTGCGAGTAACTTTGATGAAACGGACGTGCAAAAATAGCGACGTCAGTCTTCTTTTCGACGAATCTCTCCTTATACGGGAGCAAGTGACGACCGTTTTAAGTATTATCTATTAGACTGTTCCGAATTTTCATAGGTTTCCACAACCTTCAAATGATAAACCTTTCTATCAATCCTGAACGTTTTATTTAATATTACCGAGCAAAATATAATCTGTGTTAATCATCAAATTTGTAGTTTCTCACACCTTCCTAATTTTGTCAGGAACTGCTTAATAGTTTATCTAAATAACCGTTCCTTTTTCTTCGTCTGTAATTAATTTCAGCACCGACTGCTAAGGTCATTTTGCTTAGGTACTACCATTTTTAAAATCGATTCCAAACCACCTGGGGCACAATATACATTTACATAGAAAAAGTAGAGCAGGCGATGGGCAAAATTGAAACTCGAATCTCTTACATGATAATCTGCTCCTCTATCCACTACACCATCGTAGTTCCTGATAATCGTTTCATTATTCCAAGAACTCTCTGCGCATTTGTGTCGTTTTTATAACGGCTATCACAAACGCGCATGCGCTAATCGCCAATTTTGCCAAAATTACGCGCATGCGCCAAACGCCAATTCCATCCTAATAACGTAGATTCACTCAATGCAGATTTCTCCAAAATGTAGCGCATGCGCTAAACGCCGATTCCATCAAAATGACGACGGAATAATGGCCAAAGCGGCCACGGTGCGTTATATGCGTCTTGTCAGGGATTAAGGACGAGGCAATATATAACAGGAGCATTTTACGATGTCCTACTCCTAGCCTCTTTGTCTAGATTGAACAAACAGAACAAAAGCTCACAGTTTAGACAACTAGTTCGACGACATTTCATGGATACCTTCATTGGCCACTATCCTAGAACACTGACTAGGACACGGTATATCAGCAGGTTAAACAGCGGCACTGTAACGATGAACCCATCCGGGTAATTTTGACGACATTATATGGCTTGTACTAGGGACAACAACCAGGACACACCCGGCGCATCATCCACAAGGCATCTACATCAGAGTGTTAAGAACATACAACGCAAGAGCTACGATAATGTAGTGGACAGAGGCTCGGACTTTCGCGTGGGAGACCCGGGTTTGAATCCCGCCTATCACTTCTGGTTTTTCCATGTAATATATATATATATATATATGTAAAGGTACTCGATCTGCAAAAGGGTGAATTCCATTGGAGAAACTAGCTTACTGTGCTTCCAATAGAGGATGCAACGCGAACTCTAACACTGTACTTCCATTTCCTCATCGATATCAAGCCGCGCTCGCGACAGAGGCATCGTGAGGACAAGCCTCGAGAATAAATCTGCCAATCGATAATTGTGTACCATAGAACAATGGCAACCGTCCGCGTTTCCTTTGTCACTTGCTGTACAACAAACGCGCATAGCGTTAACGGCGTTTTATAGCTTCGTAGAATTTCCACAATGCGAATTATTCAGTCACGATTGCCTCGAGATTTATTTCGAGTATTCCGAGAGTCCAAATGTGACGCTTCTTTTCGTCCAATGAAATAATTAATAATGTTGGCTCGTAATTCCGTATATATAAAATATTAATGTCCTTAATATTATTTAATAACAATTGTGAAGTAGAAATAATTTTCGTCTAAGGAATAAACTCATCGAAGTGTGGCTCTTCTTTTCGCCTAATAACAAGTATTCTCTATAACAATAATAATTTCTGTAAATAGCAAGTATTCGTAATTTCGAGATGCTTTAGGATATTCAAGAACAGAAAGAAGCAAAAAAAACTACTAAAAAAAGAAATATGTATTGTATTATAGTACAAGGGCTATAAATACTATTTAATAATTTTTAATACTCAAGAAAACAAAACTGTGAGTTTAAAAAGAAAACTCTCACCATTCATCAAACTTTCATCACTTGTTTCTATTTGTATTATTTACTTAGTTATTCCTATTTATTATATCTATTTGTAATTTACATTTTTATATACCTAGTCCATAAACGGTTCTCCTTGAATTATTATCATTATTATCGAATTACTGAATTATCCGCACACAGTTTTCATACATACTTTAATCTCCATATGCAATTATGTAATTTTATCAATCATAATACAAATTCTTGATTTCCTACTATATAATCAACATCATCCTCGATACGCAAACGGATCGATTTTATTTGAAAAGCCTATGGAAACAATTTCATTGTCTTTGTTCCTTGGAAGATGAAACCACGGCCTGAGCTCTTCGAGCTGTTATTTTGCCGCACTTCCCGCGTTTCCTGCAATGGAGAGGGGCATTACCTACAATAATGCGCGATAATTTTGCAAAATCCGCTGGCATAATACGATAAGTGCCGCGTAACCTCTGATTGTACGTAATTGGCGCCAGGTTCGATGCTGGTGTATCATTAGATGTACTGTCGTGCTACAAAGTCGGAATAACTGCGCGCGCAACGTAACATTGTAGCAGCCGCGAAGAAGGCACTTGAACAATCATAATATCAATCGATTCATGAGTGTTTTTGCGCGTAATCGATGATTGTAATTAAACGAGCATCAGCGTAATTACGCTGTGCAAATAATTAAATATCTTTTGTGACAAATACGAGGATTAAGGTTGAAGATCATCGATGGAATTATGCTGTGTCAATATTTGAGTGTCTGCTGCAACAGATGCTACGATCAAGAGTTGAAGCGACTAATACAATTTTTCTGTGTAAATATTTAAGTGTCTGTCGTAGCAGATGCGATGATTCGAGATCAAAATCAGTGACATAATTTTGCTGTACAAATAATTATGGGTATATAAAATTTCCAGAAAGCGTGATGATATATCTTATGACATAGGGTACGAATCTTTAATTATAGTTGATTTTTTTAATGGTGTAAAACGTTTGAACAGGCAGAGATTTTATTTTACTTGCATTTTTGTTTAAAGTTTGTTTATAGCGTGACCATTGTTTTATTAATAATCCCTTCTGCAAATTCGAGTTGATAGACGTTTTATCAGCTCAAATTTGAATATATTTTTTAGCACTAAACCTACAACTGGTCGAACAACCATTTTTAAACTCTCTGACATAATTTTTTACACAAAACATTATCACGTTGCCAATTGACTTTTATTGTAATTTACATCCAATTATTATAATACATTAATAGTTATGGTGCATCAAAAATATTGTAATTATCTCCAATTCAATATTTATTTCGTTCTTATTTATTTTTAACCCCTCGCGAGGTAGATCTTTGACCCGCGTAGTAGATT
Organism: Ampulex compressa; assembly: GCA_038496175.1. Lineage (NCBI taxonomy): Eukaryota > Metazoa > Arthropoda > Insecta > Hymenoptera > Ampulicidae > Ampulex > Ampulex compressa. The sequence continues at coordinate 10,951 of JBCFXI010002921.1, forward strand.
GTTCGATAAGTCATTTGACTCGCGTAGTAGATTAATCAAATCATCTTTGCTAGTGTACTATATACATCTTTCTCAATTTCATAAATAAACGTTATATAATAAATAAAATTTCATAAATTGGAATCCTTATTAGGGCAAAATTGTTTTATTCGCACATAAAATTGTACCGAATGGTGTATTTTTGTTACACATACATTTAAAATCTATGAATCTATGAACAAAATCAATGAAATAGGTTATGTATGAAATATCAGTGACTTTAGTGTTAATTTAAATTTATTCTGAAATTATTAATTCAACATTCAGTTTAATAAATACTGGTTTAATATCAGTTTGAAAATTACTTTAGTAACAGCAGTTTAATATTAGTTAATAAGCAAAGAGCTGACAAAATGCAGAGTGAAATTTCCTATGGATTCCTCAATTCCTAGAAAATACCGTACAAAGTGCGGCGCCAATAACACGGAATACTAGTTCTCCAATAAAAGACAAACTATCAATAGAAAATCGATAGGTTAAAATCGAAAGCTCGCGCCTCGTTCCCACGGAAATCGCGCCGCTTTTAAGGTCTTTCGCCTGGAATAATAAAAGCAGATGGAAAATAGACACTCGACACCCTCCACTATTTTCAGAGGCTGGAAAGTAACGCGATCTTCAACCCCACGCGTCGCATTGGTCGCAGGAGAGATCGTGTACCGACAATATTTTCAAAAAATTACGGAGCGCCAATAAAAACCTCGAGTATTGGATATCAGCGACGAGAAAAAGAAAAGCAAGAACGAGCGCGCGTTTTCATTTTACGAGCGTCTTCCTAATTTCCTTCCCACGCTTTCGCTTTAAAGATTATTTCGCTGGCAAATTCGCCATTTTGCAAATTAAATTCATCTTGCAGATCGATTTGATTTGCACGAATGTGAATTTGCAGTAAAGGAATTTTTAAAGCAAAAGTGCGGGAAGATAATGACCGATTTAAAATTTAATTTTCGTGCACAGACTCTGCCTGTTACATTATGAATTATGAAACTAAAATTGAATTGATCAAGATTAATTGGAAAATTATATAATTTAAGGTCGAGCACTGCATTCTGCAGCTGGCTGTATGGCAGGATGATTAAATAAGCATAGAATGTGAAATCGACTCAGGTTCCTCCTACACTTTCACTTGCTCATGTATCATAACAAAATAACACCGCATCTAATAATAAATCACAATATAAAATAATAATACGCATAAAACTAAATGAACAATACTATACAAATAAAACCAACATACGAATTACACGATGAATAATGAAACTAAAATTAAATTACGACACAGCGGCCCTATTCTTCTTGCTCAGTAAATTGTATTAAAAATGAAGCCTTAAAAATCCACCAACAATATTACTCAAGACCTCGGTTTCATTTCTAAAATTGAATTAATTAGATTAATTAGAAAATCGTATAATCCAAGACCAACATAGAAAAATCATATAATTTAGGTAAATAAATCGATGTTAATATAAATCACGTCCTACAAATTCGATGATTATGAATAAACAGTATCAAAGATCGTATAGGATCGACGTGTGAATTCCAGAAGAGCCCGATTTGTCTGGAATGCGCTTAATTGCGAAAGCTGAATGAAGGAAATTCTGCAAAAGGCGCGCAGTTCCCGAAGGTCTCGAGGCCGAGACGTGCTTCATTGAAGCCCAACGATAATTCACGTAAGGCCAGGCAGGTATTTCGGGACAGGGACCATTGCTGCAGAAAATATAATGCGCCTGAGAATGTACTCAATGGACCGACCTTTTCGTTGGCAAAGGTACAAACCGTTCGAGCTCGTTGTCAAGCAGTGCCCTGCAATGGCGATCGGGACTTCGCGTTAACCCCTTGACATACAAATAAAACGAAAGTCTTATATCTCCAAGGAATACTGTTCGACCAGGCTCGAGCGAGCAGCTGAGAAGTGCGAGGCTTTGCTTCGAAATTTGGATCGTTGTTGTGTGCTGATATTGAATGTCGATGGAGGGGGATTATTTATAATTTGGACTGAGCTCGAGTATGGCACTCGCCGTGCGAGATCACTGTTATATGCTGCTTTCGATGCGCTTCTTTCCGATTGGCCGATTCGCGGCTGCAACTTTGTTATTGGCCCTGCTGAGGAGGCGGGGGGGTGGGGCATCTTGAACATTGTAAGCAAACCAGAATCGACGCAGGAGCGAGGCAACTAAATAATCTAATACTGCTCTCGACGAGTTAGACTCGTAATTAACGACAAACCGCGACTCATTATTGTGCATCGAGGGTTCAATACCTTCGATGCTAATTTGAGTATCGCGGTGAGGGTTGGAATTTGACTGGTTGATGATCGAGTAATCGAGTTGAAATTATGCTTTAGGATCATTTCGAAGCTTTTGGAAGCTGAATTCATTATCGAGCAAAAACGATCTGAATTCTGTGTTATTACGAATATGAATATCGGGATAAAGGAGGGGGTTGGATTCGTTGAGTATCGAGTAATTAAATTAAAGGGTGTATAGTAATTATATAAATTATCGATGTAATTTGAATTTCGAAGATAATTATATTGATTATTAAAAAAGTTTCGTAATAAATTTCCTATTCAAATGATTTTGCATAAATAATCCTATGCATATCAATTCAGGTAAAATTGTAGTAACTATAGACAAAGATTGAGTTAAATTCTTTTTAAACTTGAACTATGTGCATATTAATATTTTATTCTAAAAAAAAGAGTGCAGCAATGAAGAAAAAAGGGGATTTTTAAAACGATGCGTGTTTCCACGCAATTAAATAATAATCCCTGAATAGACAATGTAGTTAATAATACAGGTAGTATATATAAAAGTAGGGGTGAAAACCCCATATTTATAAATAAAATAAGGAATTGATATAAAGCTAGAATAAACCTAGAGGCCTTAAGTTTCTCGACTACGAATCATTCGCACAATTGCATAATTACATATGGAAATGAAGGTATGTATGGAAACTGTATGCGGATAATTCTGTAATTCAATAATAATAATAATAATTCAAGGAGAAGCGTTTGTAGACTAGGTTATATGCACTATATACATATGTACATATAACCTAGTCTATCAAGGGTTCTCCTTGAATTATTATTATTATTGAATTACTGAATCTTCATCTCCATATGGTATTATGTAATTGTATGAATTATAATACAATTTTATATTTTTTGCTATTCAATTAACGTTATTTGATGTTTTTACAATATAATATATATAATATAATATGTATAATATGTATATGTATATAAGTATTTGATTGGTAAAAGTGTGAATTCTATTTGCAAAAGGGTGAATTCCACTTGCAAAGAAATGAATTCCATTTGCAAAGGATGAATTCCACTTGCAAAGGATGAATTCCATTTGCAAAAGGATGAATTCCACTTTCAAAAGCATAAACTCCATTTGCAAAGGATAAATTCCATTTTCAAAAGGGTGAATTTAATTGGAAAAACCTGTAACGAAACTTGCAACCTAGTGAGAATCGTGTACAAAAAGCAGAAGTGCGATAAGGGTTAATAATTCGACATTTATAAGCAAGGTGAGGGGTTAATAAGAAGGCGAGATAAATCCGGATATTTCAAGCCACTAAACTGAGTTTACGCACG
>JBCFXI010002922.1:0-14539 GCA_038496175.1 Ampulex compressa
GGATGTCGCGTCAAACACTTTCAAGTGAATCGCGTTGAACGCGTTCAAGGGTACCGTGTCAAACACTTTCTAGTGAAGCGCGTTGAACGCGTTCAGGGCAATCACGTCAAACACTTTCAAGTGAATCGCGTTGAACGCGTTCAAGGGTATTGCGTCAAACACTTTCAAGTAAATCGCGTTGAACGCGGCCAAGGGAATCGCGTCAAACACTTTCAAGTAAATCGCGTTGAACGCGTTGAAGGATATCGCGTCAAACACTTTCAAGTGAATCGCATTGTACGCGTTCAAGGGTAAGTAGTATAGAAATGCCGTTTCTAGAATATTGGGGCAGGAGGGTTGAGGTAATGGCGTCGCGGGGGGGGGGTTAGCTCGGTCGGTAAAGTAGATTGGGCGTGGTTTTGCTCGGTCGGTAATGCTAATTGGTCGGCTGTTTGTGCGGTCGGTAATGTAGATTGTGTTGGTTGAATGGGTAATGCAGAATGGCCGAGTGAGCGTGGTTCGAGTCTGTGGTGGATGGTGGTGGTGGTAGTGGTGGTGAGGGGAGACGACAACGATGACGTCGACGACGACGACAACGACGACGACGACGACGACGCCGGCGACGATGCTGGAGATGGTATCGTCTGGAGCGCGAGGTGGGGGATTCTTAATTTTTTTGCGGTTGTACGCGGGCATGCGGACTTCGGCATGCGGATATCAGCGTGCGTATGGCTGTGGGCATAAAGTTGCGAAGAGGGAGGGAGAGAGAGAGAGGTTGCGCTTGCGATACGCGATTTATTGATCGTTTGTTACATTTGTAGGTATATATATCGTCGACATCGATTACAAATAATTGCTCTTATCAATCCAAGAATTGTGAGAACGATCCATTCCGAGCCATTTAACGTAGAGTCGATTGCCCTTTTTACGCAATATTTTTTCCACTATGTATACGTCGGGATTTTTTACATGTAGTAACTCGTATTCGTAAAATGAACCATGAATGTCTTTTTCTTGCAAATCTTTGATCGTATATGTAATCGGGTATGTTCGTTTAATCGTATAGATTTTAAAAATTTCAGTCATCCAATTCGGAGTATAACCTTTGGCAAATTGATTTTTGTACTTACTGATGCAAACGTAATCGCCAACTTTGAATTTACCTTTCCCTAAAATCTTAATGATACTATAAACAGTGGATAAGAATTTATCAGCGTTTTTAGGTGTTACATCTATAGGCTTCATTTTAATTGTACGATGTTTCGTATTGTTATATTCAAAGACAAGTTCGGCCAGTAATTTAAGCCACTTATAGTTACCATTTAAGGTGAACATTTTCCACATATTGTTCTTAAGCGTACGATTCCAACGTTCGACGATAGACGCTTTCATAACGCTATAGGTAGAATAATGGTTAATATTGTTCTATAACATTAAATTACAAAATTCTTTGTTATAAAATTCGTTGCCATCGCCGGTTTGCAAATTTTTCGGCTTACGCAACTCTTTCTCGATAATGACTTTAAACGCTCTCGTTACATCATTAGCATTTTTACTTTTTAATGGTTCCGCCCACGCATATTTGGAGAATGCATCGATGATGGTTAAAATGTATTGATGACCCGAGTTGACCCGCAAATATGCTCTCATATCCACTATATCAGCTTGCCATAAATCATCGTATCCCTTCACAATCACTTTTCCTCTTGGAAAGTTCCTCCTCGCGGTAGAATGCAGTTCCTTGACTAATAGTTGCTTTTCTTTACTCATATTTTTTCTTTTTTCTTTTTTACACTCAAAACAGCAGTGGTGAATTTAGCTTTTATTCGAGAATGCTGATTTTATTTTACTATCGATACTAAGAACTGGTCTGTATGTCTCATTGATTTCATCGATCATACTTTGAAAATGCTCCTTATCGATGAACGAATCTTTAACATATTTTCGCACTTTCTGATCAAGCTGTACGGTACGATAATCTATGTAGCTTTTATTCGCAGCATCGTTAGATTGTTCCGGTGCTTTTAAATGAGAAATCTTCCTATCGTTCGCATCGTACACATTATCCTTTTTGTTGAAAGACAGAAAGGTAAATGAGTTTTTATTCTTCCTTCGCGAATACGTGTAATTACTTGCTTCGAAAGCACCAAACTTATTGACATACATTCTATATGTTACTGTCCGCCCACGGCTTTGATTATTATTTATATAATGATATTAGCCTCTCGCAATTCTTCGATTATCGACATTATCTCATTATCATGCCCGGTATGCCCAGCAGCTCTAGATGACATTAATAATCTTAGTCTATCAATTAATTCGTTCGGGTCATCCCAATGCACATAGTCTACGGAGGAATCGGTTACCATCATTTTACGTGGTAGTAAACCTTTACCACGATGCCTCGACGATGGCGATGATGATGATGGTTGTAACTGATTACTGAATAGTGATGCAATTATCTTTTTATATTTATATCCTCTACTTCCAATTAACTGATTCGTCGAGGTGTATCCTCTTTGATGTGCATTCGATGTTTTTAAAATATTTTTATATTGTATTAAATCATAATTATTGTACATGGAACGATTTGGATGTTTTTTGAAAATTAATTCAAATAATCCTGGAGTTCCGGTAAACTTTTCATCGTTTATATATATATTATCATTTTGATCAAGCGTGAAGCTTGTGTTTCCAATCATTAGTCTGTTATCTTTGAAATAAACACCATATACGGTATCGATTTCTTTCTCAGAATCTGGTCCAAAAAATAAATTGATATATTTCTGAGATAATCCTCCCAAATTTTCCTGAAATGTGCTCGATACATTTGGTGAGGGATTTTGTAGTATTTCACAAATCGATCTTTCCAGAGCAGATTTTTCCAAACAGGATGATGACGATGGTAATGGTGATTGAGCTATAGTAGTTCTCTTTTTCGAAGGCAGTCTTGATTTTTTTTTTTAGATGTGTCCGTTTCCTGCTTCGGCTCGTAAGTGAAATGTGTTTCAGGAAGTGTGATATCTAACACAAACGGCTTCGCGGATTGTGGTTGTTGCATTGGACGGGGAGCTGATAGCGACGTTCGTTGTCGATGCTTTTTCATTAACATCTCCTCTTCTTTCTCCTCTCCTTCCATATCTTCAAAATCTTCGTCATCGTCATCAGTATCACTTTCAGCATCTTCATCATCACTATTGTCATCGCTTTTGTCCTTATGTGCATTTTTAGACACTGATTTGGTTTGCAACTCCTTCCTCTCCTTCTTCCTCCCCCTCTCACCGTCTCTTAAGTTATCGACTATTTGATGTAATGGATCAGTAATTGGTTTATACGAACGTTCCAAAGTATCGCTTACCGCAAGTTTGCCTAATTTTAACGATTCATACTTCTTTCTAATCGCGTCACTCGTTTTAGCGATTTTACTAAGTATTTGTGTTTATGGTTTTTTACTGCGCGAACGTTTATTAATTTTTCCACTCATTGCTGCTACTTCTAACTCGATTGAGCAACATGCAATGACTGATTTATAGTTAAGCGAATGTTAATTTATTTGCTAGAAAATCGCGAAATTATTAAATCCGTTTCTGTATCGTCCATTCTTTATCGGCCTATCTTTATTAATAACCACAAACCCATATTTTTTCCCCCGACAGTAATTACATAATTTTAAGAAATCATCATAAGTTATATCATTATTAACATGATCATTGAAAATATGTCGTAAATTTGTATTATCTTGCTTGAATATTATTAAAAAATTAGTATTATCTCGTATCAAATGTTTTGGAATCTTAGCGTATGTTTGACGTAAGTAAAAACAATCTATGTGAGAATGTCGACCCATTGAAAAGTATTCTTGAACAGTATGTTGCTTATCGCAAGCGATATCGTCGAATATGAATATAGAATTGGGTAAAGCTTCCACAACAATAATAACCAAGTCCGTCTATTAAAGATAAAATATGTCCTAAACGAATGTATTTAGGCTGATCCAACGATTTTGAGTACACGTAAACATTTTCAAATTTCAGGCCATTTGGATTTTCCAAAAGATTTATTAACACATTAGTTTTACCACAATTAGATGGTCCACAAATTATACTTCGTATAGAATTTTGAAGTAACGCACTGTGATGATTTGCCTCATTATCACTTAATGAGGCAAATTCCTCCTCTCTGAAGCACCACTGTTTCGCACTCTAATTGAAATTGTTTGTTTTACGAACCGCATACTGTTTTCTTTACAAACTTTTATATGATACTAATTAAATTATCATATATATATTGGTATTGTATACAATGCGCTTAGTATGTGAGGGGATGGTGAAGTGTGAGCGTGCACGTAAAAAGTCTACTAAATATGGCACTGGAGGAATAGTGAATACATTGATTGATAAGTTACCATTTGAATTACATATCCCGGGATATCAATATTGTGGACCTGGCACGCATTTAAAGAAAAGATTGAATCGTGGTGACAAAGGTATAAATATATTGGATGCAGCGTGTCGTGAGCATGATATTGCATATTCGCAAAATAAGGATATAGAAGAACGCCATAAAGCTGATAAAATATTAGCGGAAGCAGCAAAAAAACGTGTTATCGTGAAGGATACAAAGTTTGGAGAAAGAGCGGCGGCAGCAGCTACTTGAGCTACTATGACAGTCAAAAGAAAGCTGGGCATGGGAATGTGTAAAAGACGAAGAAATAAGAAAAGAAAACTACATATTGCTAAACGTGGAGGATTTCTTCCATTATTACCACTTCTTGGTGTATTTGGTTCATTAGTAGGTGGAGCTGCAAGCGTTGCCACAGCAGTGAATAAAGCAAAGTCTAATCAGAAAAATTTAGAGGAGCTAAAACGATATCACGATGGTATGCTTAAAGGACACGGTTTATATATAAAACCTTACTATAAGGGTAGAAGATTAAATGGTGGTAGAAGGAAGAGAAGAAGAAATAAAAGGAAAAGAATGTTATGAAATTTACTACCAAAAAACGGTGCAACAACGAATATTCAGTTAGAGCGAATTTGTAAAAATATTCCATATTTTAGGGGAGTTTTTATGCGTAATAATTTACCAAAAACGGTAAAATTAAATGAATGTGCGATCGTAAACTTGGATAATGCTGAGGGACTTGGTACTCATTGGGTTGCATATATTACATCTAAAGACAAAGTCGAGTATTTTGACTCTTATGGTAATTTAAAACCACCGATTGAATTGATAAAATATTTCAACTCCAACAACGTTGAAAAGATCTTTTATAATCACTCATTTCAATCATACAACACAAGTAATTACGGCCAGTTGTGTGTGCGGTTTTTGCAAAGCAACATTATTGGGAAAAAAGTGGAGGAAAAGTATTGAAATGAACTCGATAACTGTAACATTGTCGAAGAAATCCTCAGAATTATCCATGGATTTTTTCCCTCCTTTGGATCTTTCCGATGGATCTTATGAGCTAGGATTAGTGAATTTCGAATCATTTAATTCGATTCCCAATATAGATGAATCAAATAATAGATTTTATTATTATTATTATACTTCTCATTTAGACTATATAGAAATTCCGAAAGGAGCATATGATCTTGAAGCTATAACATCATATTTGCAAGATCATTTACCGCGAAAGGCTAATGAAAAGCCTGAAGATTTACTCCAACTACGGGTTAATAATAATACGTTAAAGACCGAAATAAAATCTAACAAATACAATATAGTTTTTAGTAGTGGTACATCAAACATTGGAAGTGTATTAGGATTTTCGAAAGGTAAAGGTATGCTTTGGCTAAAGTATTGGTGTCCATCAGATCTTCCAGTACAAATTAATAAAGTTAACATATTACGTATTGAATGTAATATTACATCTGGAGCATACAATAATGGAAAACTAGTTCATACTATTCACGAATTTTTCCCTACCGTTGCGCCAGGATATAAAATATCAGAATCACCTACAAATGTCATTTATCTCCCAATCATCGTATCAGTCATAGATCGATTAACTATACGAGTAGTCAATCAAAGTAATAATCTTGTGGATTTTGGTGATGAAGAAATAATAGTGAGATTGCATATTCGTAAAAAGAGAAAATAATTGTGTATAATACTATCGACTCTTCAATTCCTAATACTGACTCTGAATTGATATATAAATTGATGAAATCTAGTAATTCGCGCATTAGTGAAAATTCATCGACGATATCATCATTGATAAATCAACAATCAAGTAAGAATTCTATTGGCATACGCCAACGACATTCTGTAACGACACCAAATAAGCTATTTTTACTTTCTCTTGGATTCAAGCTTAAGAACTAATCAAATATGCTTGATCCATTGAATATTGCTCAAGCAGTGAAATATGATAATCGTATAACAAGTGTGAAGTTTCATGCATATAATCCATATGTAAATTCCTCTCTCGATTACAATGATAAGTTTCGGATCCCAATACAACATCAAGATTTAATAGTGCTTCCATGTGAAAGTTTCTTATACATAGAGGGAAAAGTAGTAGAGACTGAAAAATCCTCAAATGCTCCCACAATTGCTAAAACATATCTTGACAATAATGGAATTGCAAACATATTCAATGAAATACGATACGAATTGAATGGTGTGGAGATTGATCATTGTAAAAATGTTGGTATGACAAGTACATTGAAAAATTATATTTCACTAACCGTTGAAAAAAGTCGTGAATTAAGAAAAGCATCATGGGCTCCTAAAATGAATTTAGTTAAAGAGTTTAACTATTGTGTACCACTAAATATGCTAATGGGTTTCTGCGAAGATTACAAACGAGTCATAATGAATGCTCGACACGAGCTTATACTCGTTAGAACGAAGGATGATAAAAATGCGCTATTTACCACATCACCTGATATTAAAGCTGCAAAGATAGTATTGACTAAAATACAGTGGTGAATGCCTCACATTACACTGGATTAATACACAAAATTAAAGTACCTACACATTCTACAGCAAGATAATCCGATAACAATCTCATTTCGTTCATGGGATTTATACGAATATCCTCTACTGCCGGAAACTCAAAATCATGTATGGTCGGTTAAGGCTTCGACGGGTCTTGAAAAGCCACGCTATGTTATACTTGCATTTCAAACTGATAAAAAAAATAATTTAACAAAAAGTGTTATAAAATTCAGTCATTGTGATTTACGTGATGTAAAATTGTATTTAAATTCTGAGTTTTATCCTTATGATAAACTTAATTTAAATTTTAGTAACAATCAATACACAATTTTATACGACATGTACACTAGATTTATGAAATCCTATTATGGGAATGTAAAACAAACTTCATCTTGATTGCATATCGATGAATTTGCAAAAGAGTATCCCATAATTGTCATAGATTGCTCGCATCAAAATGAATCTGTTAAAGGTGGGACGGTAGATGTGAAAATTGAGTTCGAATGTAGCAAAAACGTCCCCGCTAATACTACAGGGTATTGTTTAATTATTCATGATCGAATTATCGAATACAATCCACTTACATTTGTCGTACATAAAATACTTTAATTTTTACACATATTTTAACCTCTTATCATATTTGATTAAAATGTTATTGTTAATGAATAAAGTTAAAGGATTTAAAATAAGTAATAAAATTAATATTAAGGATATGTAAAGTTATAATATAATTTATTTATATTACATATACATATTTGTATATAGTATACATATACATGTACTCTAAGTAAAAAACAATAAATTATATCACACACAACATTTATGTTAGCAGTTATCTTTTGATTTTAATACTGCCAATTTTTTTCGAGTTCTTCTTTTTCTATTCCTTTTATTATCAATATGCGTGTGTTTATTATAATATGTGATTCAGCTATTATATCACTTATATCATAGCTAAATTTTAATTTAAAAAATTTCATTATCCTGAAAATTTAAAAAATGTTTAAATATTATCATACTTTTAATATTTACTATATAAAATTAAAATATATCAATATATCTTACCTTTATATTTTGTTTTCCCATAATTTAACATTCTGGTTCTTTATATTTTGTTTTTCCCATAATTTAACATTCTGATCTTAGGTTTCAATCTATACAATTTTTTAAATACCAATTCCGGAAAATTTGTACTTCTATTCCAGGACAATGTATGGCTTCCCCATTTCTCGCAAATCTACGTTTATGTAATGTGCAATTTATAAATTTATAATGATTATAATGATTATTTTTGTAAAGATCGTTAAATTTAGGACAGTTGTAAATCTCTAAGTTTACACAATCTATTCCCAGTTTATTTAATAATCTTGATTCGAAATTTTGCTCCTTTAAAACTAACAATAATGTTACTTAGATTGGATTTTTTTAAATAATACATTAAAGTTTCACCTATCTCATACTGTCTATACTTTTCAAAACCATAATCTTGAACATACATTCCATGTACATTATTTAATAAATATCTAGCACTTTGACGATCCTTACTGTTTAAATCATAATAATTTTTTTCTAGTAAGAATTTAGGTGTATACAATTTTCCAGAATTGATTTCAATTAATGCGAATTCTTTACATAAAAAATTGTGATATATAATGAAACCTTCTAGATCAAGAATATGGGTAATAATTCCATCATTAAAAGTTGCCTATAAAAATAAATAAAAATCAATCGGCATGAAAAAATATTAAAATAATTAAAATAAAAATGTACTCACCATTTGTATATTTTTTCTTTTTCTCTTAAAACGTCACTGTCAAGTACACGTTAACGCTTGACTATAGTTAAATTTTAAATTTATATGGCTATACTGTTATTCTTGATCGTGTTGATCTTATTTATACCGAGGAGATATGATGATGGGGATGGTAGAAGTGGTAGTAGGGTTTAAGGAAAAGTGGGGGTAGAGCTAAATGTATATGCGATTGGTTAAGAAGTTCATTACAAATCTCATATAAATACTGAGGGTGATGTCTCAAGAGCGCATAGTCGTTTCAATATTTTTGAAAGTAATAAAGAAGACGTGAGTGTAAAATACAAAGATAAATTAAAATGAGTAAATAATTTACAAAATTTAAACGAAATCGCTATGTTTGCCAATTCAACACCAGTGAAGCGATTAAAAGATTTAACTATAAATACTGCTTATTCAGTAACAGACATTATGAAAACTACTACAAGATTTTGGAAAAAAATACTGGTTAAATTAAATAATGAATGTTCAGTATTTTTACTAACTCGTATAAATACATATTTGTTCGAAAAAGAAGAAATGTATAATCAGCTGAAGCATGAAATTCAAAACAATTTAAAAATGATATATTACGGAGGCATTTATAATAAACTTGATTTCACTGTAAGCAAAAACACTTCTTATGGATGGGCAACTACTGCATTAGAATTTGAGCATGTCAACGAAAACGATAACAGTGGTAATAGTAGTAACAGTGAAAAAGAGGAAGAAGAAGAACGTGAACAGGACAATACTAAGAACGAAGTAATAAATAAAAAGAAGAATAAAAAGAGTAACACAATGGAGAATAAAAGTGGAGAGGAGTATAAGAAGCCGAAAAATGTAAGTATTTAAATATATATTGAATACTATATTATTGATGATATATTTTTAAATTACAGAAATAAATATGTGAATGAAAAAGAAAAATAATAATAAGAAGAAGAAGAAGAAGAAAAAATGTAATTAATTAAAATTATGTTACAGACGTAATAATTAATAATATTAATAAAATTTATTTTTGTTTCAGAAGAAAGTTACCTTCAGTTTATGTAATACAATTCACATTATCGATGATTATACCGAAGATGTTGGCAGAAATGGGATGTGTTGGATTCAAATAGGTATTGACAGATTACGATTCTAAAGAAGAATTCAAGAGATGGAAGAACATTTTAAAAGATGTACCATTAAAAAGCTTAAATCGCATAATCTTTAATATATCATTAAGTTTTTATAATCAAATGTATTCTTTTATAATTTTTAATTACTCATAAATATGTATAATCTTTTACTTAAAATAAATATGAATAAACTTTATAATTATCGCTAAAGCCTCTTAATCTTAATTTATTTAAGAAAAATCCCCGACTTCTTTCCTTTTTCAATATTAAATTTAAGATTATTATTGATATTATGTAGTGAATTATTATCATTACTAAATAAGAAAAAGGAGGGGGAGTGAAACGATAAATAAGCGATAATTTTATCAAATAGGACTAGTTATGTTTGAAATGCAAGTCATTGTATAATATAAATACGAATATATATAAAGTTTTTGTTTTTTATTATGTGCTCACATATTTTAAAGTATATTCTAAATCAGCGAATTTGAAACAAGAAGATGAAGATATAAGAGGATTTGAATGGAGAAAAGAAAACGTAATTAATTTCTTACATAAATATGGCTATTTAAAAACTGAGAATTCTAATATTTTAAATGTAAACGATAATCAATTATCGGAGGCATTACGTATTTTTCAAGAATACTGGAATTTAAATGCTGACGGTAATTTAAATGAGGATACTATAAAACTGATGAAAAGAAAACGTTGTGGTATAAGTGATTTTGTGCTTGACTATGAACTTCATAACTATAAATAGAAGAAAAAAGATTTGACATGGTATTTCTATGCTGCTACTGATACTCAATTAAAAACTGCAAAAGATGCATTTTCATTATGGGAAAAATATTCTGGGAAAACGTTTATTAATGTTGTCACGGACTATCGCGCCGCTGTCACCAGAATTATATTACGGATTATCCGCGACTGTCGAAATTACATCGTGATTTCACGTCTTCCCGATTTATTTATCGAGATTTTAAGTTAAAGATAATTACGGTTTCGGGTCAAGCGTGTCTACGCGACACTCCCCTGGGATGAGGCAGATTAATTAACACGTTGGGCAAATTTTAGAGGTTGAAGAAGGATGTCAACGAAATCTTCTTCTGCAATAAAGGCTTTTATTGCTTTCTCTAGTTTACTACAAAAATGCCTGGTCTTGGAAATCTGTCCAGCGCGCGTTTTTCGTTTAAGACGTTTACTCATCAAACCGACTGAACGTTTGGGGGCCGCCGATGCGCAAGCGAATGTGCCTCAGGTTTTTCGAAAACAGTTCAGGTCGAGACGTGCAAGAGACTTGTCGGCATTTACCTAGGTGTAGCTGAATGCACCTCGGATCTTCAGGCTAACCCTTGTTACAAAACAGTTACTTAGAAAATCAGATTCTCCAGGGTTTTCGATGCGCAAGTGAATGCGTCTCAGATTGTCCGGGATTGTCTGAAATTCCAGGTCCTTTCGATATTCAAAAGGTATCGATGTGCAATTTAATGCGCCTCAGATAACTCAAGGATATCTTAGGTTTCGGTGCCCTCGAGGTTCGTTACGTAGACTTCCATGTTAAACTGAATTTTAACGGAAATAAATATACAAATGTATCTTACTAGTTAAAACTTAAGCGCAGGGAGATCGAGACTGTCACGAACGTTACTATCGCGTCTAACCGCAGTGAAAACTCGTATAATAGTCGTGTGCGCGCTCCCAAAAACTCCCTTATATGACCAGGAATCCCTTCCAGGGACCCTTCCCTGACCAGGAAAAATTGTTTAATGCGGACATTTTGTTAGGTGTTAGTTGAGGATTTGTCGCGCCATTTGTTTATCGAAGACGTTCGGCGGCTGCCCGTTATCTACAGACAAGGGTATTTGGCGCGTAGGACTCCGGTGGCCCATAGCTATGGTTCACCGGCTAGGCTTTGTTCCTTAATCCTTTGCAAAGTATCTATTGTTCGGCGGCTGCCCGTTATCTACAGACAAGGGTATTTGGCGCGTAGGACTCCGGTGGCCCATAGCTATGGTTCACCGGCTAGGCTTTGTTCCTTAATCCTTTGCAAAGTATCTATTGTTAGATTATTCTGGGCCCGTCGAACGTTCTCGCGCGTTCTCTGGCTGTTTCGTTTCTTTTTTCGCTTGGTCTCTTTCTTCATTCGATAAGCATAGGGCCGGTGTACGTCACAATGTGAATAATAAAACAAATGCGGATATCATAATATCCTTCGCAAATTCAGCGCACAATTTCATCAAAAACTTTGAGCAATGTCAATCTTTAGTTGGTAATAATGTTTTAGCACATGCTTTTTTACCAGGCTCACGCGATATAACAAAGGAAATTCATTTGGAATGTTTATTTTTTATTTTTCGTAAAAGATTTTACGTTTTCTATGAAAAGTGGGTGTGGCCATTCAATTTGAATAAAAATAATAATGAGAAGTATTTAGAACCACAGTTGATCACAAATTTGTTGAAATTTTTACCAGAACATTTTACCGAAATCACATCAATTTATGAAAATCCTTCAGGCGATATCGTTCTTTATGTAAAAAACAATATCTATATGTTTGATCCTAACACATTAAAGTTGCACAAACGTTGGCCTAAATCTTATCAAGAAGTTTTTGGTGAAAACATTGATTACGATGGAATACATTCAGTTGTATTATCTAATAAAGGTAAAACATATGTTTTCTATAAAGGAATATATGTCATAGAAATGAATGAGTGTACATATAAACCTAAAAGATTTATTTTAACTAGTGATCTACTAAATAGAATTTCTTTATCAGCTAAAGATAAATTTACAGTATTCAAACATATGAATGGTAAATTTTATGTAATAAAGAATGATATGTATTATGAATATGACGAATATAAAGAAGCAATTACAAAAGCGGGAGACTTTGACCTTTCTGTACTAGATATCGCATGTTTAACAAAATCCGTGCTAAGCAAATTATATGAAGTTGTTAATAATTTATTACTATTTTATAAGAGTGATGTAGATATTGTTAATGATCTTAAACAAAGGCATGAATCTTTGTTTAACCCTAATTTTAAAGTATTTGATAGTGTATCTAGTATTAAATTATATGCTAATAATCAGCTGTAATAGAATTTCATGTGTAATAATCAATTTAAATATGTAAGCGCTAAAAACAATTTTATATTTCAAAATCTTTTATAAATATTTAAGAGCTAAAAACGATAATGATTTTATGTTTCAAAATCTTTTATGATTTACGTCAGAACATGAATAATGTCGAGCAACCACATTTTTCGCATAGTTATAGAAATCAATTTAGATTTGGTTTATTGATTTAGATTTAGTTTACACCACGTCAGAAAGAACAGTCGTTCCTGTTCATGCACGTTCTCCTTATCATTGCAAGCAGAAAGAGAAATTGATTTTTAGAACGGATTTGGTTTAGGCAACCGACACTCATCCTGTTACGTATTTGATAATCATTACCCCTTCCACTTTCAAAGCATTATATATTTAGCTTATCACAGTCGTTCCTGTTCATACAAGTTCCCCTTATTATTGCAAGCAGAAAAGGAAATTGATTTTAGAGCGGATTTGGTTTAGAACCACCCCTCATCCGGTTCCTGTTTTAAAAATTTTACGGGCAGGATATTATATTATAAATATAATTTTAAAATAGTAAAATCTTTAGATGTGAAATTAAATCCGTCAATGTGAGTACAATGGCGCAAGAGTGTTTGAAAAGTTTACCATTAGTAGATATAAATTTAAGAAAACAATTAGTTTTATTGAAGAAGCGTGAAGAAAAAGTAAATTGGTTAAAAGATTGTCATAATCATATTAAATTGCTTCAAACTATCTTAAAGCAGAAAAATCAAAAATTCACTGGTGGGTTTAAGCAAAAATTGTTTGCCCAAATAATACGTTTAAAATGTTTAAAAGATAAGGTTATTCATAATCGAGCACAGTATTATGGATATGGATAAAAAAAAATAAAAAACAAAAGAAAATCGTTAAGGAAAATATGTGAACTAAAGTGGGAAACTGTGGAATCTGCATTTAAAAATCGAATTAATACTGGAATGATAATAAATAAGCATCACATAGATCCAATACATTTTCTATTAGATGCTAAAAAAAATTGTCATTAAAGAAGTGAAGAACCATTTTATACAAAACAAATGTTTAAAAATCAATGCCATATTAAACGCTGAATTTACTATACATAATAAAGTAAAAAACAATGATAAACGGAATCGAAACAAGCATAATGATAATAATGATGATGATATTGATGATGATGATGTTGAGAATGAAACAAGTATAAAAAGTTTTATCACAAAAAGTGTAATAATATTGAAGGATACATTATTAAGAGACTGGTATCAAGATAAAATAATGGAACCAATTTTAGCGATGTTTGAAGATTTTCAAGAACGAGATAGTGGTTGGGCATTATCTAGAATTGAAAATTTAATTATTAATATTAATAAATGTAAGCTAATTTCTGGATCTGCATATACAGCATTACCTATTGAAATCCAAAGGAAACATGCTGTGATTAATGTGAAATCATTTGGTGAAGATTGTTTTGCAAGGGCAGTAATTTCTGCATTATATCCAGCTAAACACAATATACATTTAACATCATCGTATCCTCATTATAAAAATGTATTAAATCTGACTGGAATAACATTTCCTATAACACTACAACAAGTGACAA
>JBCFXI010002923.1:0-14532 GCA_038496175.1 Ampulex compressa
ATGATTATAAGTATAACGGCTAATAACATAATTGGGTGTGATACATTTTAAAACACTGATTTACACATAAACCAACATTGCATTCTTCGCATTCATATCTTGATTCCGATCTTTTATCATTTTTACTGCAAACAACGCACAGATCATCGGATGGATGCCGGATATATCCGGCGCTCGGCCACACAGGTCATCAGATGGATGCCGGATATTTCCGGCGCTCGTACCAAAAGGGTTAATATTAGTTTAGAATAAAATGCTAGTCTTTTTCTCTCTCAGTATTCCTCCGACTTCCCCATTACACTTCTCATTTCATCTTCACCTTCCGCCAATAGTATTTTATCAAGTTCGCGATCAAAATGTTAAATAGTGTGGGACCTGCCGAACATACTTGTCTTAAACCCCTTGCCGTCAAGAAAGTTTCTCCCCCTTTATCTCCCACTCTTACCTTACTCATTGTCTTCTTCAAATTTTTCCTTAACGCCTGTATGATCATCCTCCTATCCACCGCGTCAAATGCTGTTTTTGCCCACTCCTCTATCTCCTTACCTCTATATTTCCACGCCTCTCCCGATATTCCGTTGCCTCCCATCGCCTTCCTCTTTTTCATCCTTTCCCACCACCATCCTAAACTCTTTTTCCCTTATTTCCTCCACTTTTTCCCCATTTCTCCTTCTTTCCCTTTCCTTCTCTCTCCGCCTTACTACCCTACTTTCTACCCCTCCTAATACCTCCTTGAAATATTTGCTCCACTCCTCTATATTTATATTTTTCTCCACCACATCTGTCCTTCTCTTTTCTGTGTTTATCACCTTCGAAACCTTTTCCTCGTTTCTCGCCTCCCTAAGCCCCTTCTCCTATCTCCTTCTCTCTTCCTCCTTCTTCCTTTCATACATCTCTCTGTATTCCCTTTTCCTCCTTTTATATTCTCCGTCGTCCTCTCCTACCCTTCACCACTCCGTAAGTGCCTCTTTCGCCTCCCTCTTCTTCTTTCTATATTCTTCATCTCACCACCCTTTTTCATTCCCTCCTCTGTTCTTCCTCCTCCTGCCTTCCCGTATCTGCTCTTTTACTTCCTTCATCCTCCTTTTTACCTCTTCCCATCCTATTCCCTCCCCTTCCTCTCTCCTTCCTTTCCCACTCTTTCCTAAACCTTTCCCTTTCTTAAACTCCCTCCTTCCCTCCTCGTCTTATATCCCTCTTTCTCATCTCACCATTACCGTTAACACCATGATCAGGGGCATATGGTTTGAGTCAACCTATACCCCTACTCTGCACCTCCTCCATACTCTCCTCGTCCACTATCACAAAGTCAATTACGGACTTGTACCTTTCAACTATATATGTAAACTGCCCCGTCTCTCTGTGCACCCATTCAACACCCCCGACTCGCTTTCTACCATATAACTAATCAGTTTTTCTCCCTGTGCGTTTATCTTTTTGCCTCTTGATTTCCTGTTCCTCTGCCTCACCCTTCTTTCTTCCCTTTTTCCGTCTGCCCGTTCTTCCCATTCTTCTTTATTACTTCCTATCCTTGCGTGAACCCCCTCCCCCGCAACAACAACCTATATTCCTGTTCCTTTCCTTTTTCCTCCCATTTCCCTAATAGCCTCTTTATTTCTTTCCATCCCCCTCTTACGTACATCCCTATTATCATCTATCTCCGATCATACTTTCTTCTTAATTCTATACCTAATTATACCTTCTATACCTTCTTTTTCCTCTCTTCAAAACCCCTTCCCCTCTCGCATCAGCTCCTTTCTTACTCCCATTCAAATTCCTCCCTCGGCAATTCCCTTCTTCTTCTCCCTCCTCGTTCACTGTGTTCTTCGAATATATCCTCTCGGCGGCGGAAACGTAAGCCGAAATATTTTTTGTATCACTACGTTGCTTTTCGGATAGAATTTATAGTGCTGATGACCATGTCGGTTCTGTCTACAGCATCCATCAGTTTATTATAGTCATGTAAACAAAATGGTTTCTGTACAATTGCTTACGCACTGTAGTGTTTTGGAATATCCATAAATTCTTCCGTATGTATTTTGGTAGGAATCATAAAACCTCTTGCGTATCCTGTCATTTTATGACTAACATATTTGCGGCGGAGCGAAAGGTCGCTTTTCTTTTTTTTTAATTTTTCGTTAATTTTCGGCATTACTTTTTTCCTTTTTTTTACACTTTGCCACACGCTTTTGTACAATTTTTCCGCAATGCATCAAATAATGCGGGGCTCATGTACTAATAAAATCTTGAATATAACCCGCCTTGTAGTCACAAGGAACAAACAATCTTATCTCGAATCCATTCTTCTTCGATGGAATAAACTGCTTGAAACACAGTCTACTTTTGTATAAAAGCAGATTTTTATCTATATATAGGTTACGGCAAGGCTGAAATAATTTACAAAATGCTTCTTGTAAGTCATCAATTATTTTGCGGATATTATGCAAACGATCGTAACTGGATAAATAATCATCACTAACATGCAGCATTTCCACAAATAATATATGCCATGCTCTGCCGATTATTTCACCAAAAATATTGTCCCTCAATTATTTATATGCGCTTCAATGTTCTGCTAACGATAGCTTTTTGTTTCTGACCAGCAAAAAAGAGGAAAAAAATCGAAAAAGAAATAAAAAATGAAGCAATATAATTAATTTAGCTATGTACCAGCTATTATTTCATTATTATTGTTCTTCTGTCTCCAATAGCGGATTGTTTTTTCAGCAATATATTCTATTCATTTTTCGTTGACAAATAACTGGAAATAATCTATAATTTTCTACAAGTATTTTATCCATGATTAAATTCCTGAATTCTGTGCGTAAAAATGATGAATTTTGGGTGGAAATTTTATACTTGTTCATATAATATTTCATAAAGCCGTAGTTTCCACGTAATTATTTTCAATTTCCTCAGATTCTGAGGTACTTAGTATAATCACTTGCCCTTTTTTTGCGAGGTACTATTTCTGTACTTGATTCGCTTTCATTGCAGCTATCCAAATCAACTTCTAATTTATCAAATGTATGTACCAGTTTTACCAGGTGTGTCGGTAATTCATTTTCGGTTTTTGTAATAGATGTCTATAGCCATAAGCATGCAATGGTATAATATGATACATAGACCATTTTATTTCACTAACCTTAATCTCAAAACTACACAAGTTATGTTCCATCAAAATAACAGCATTATAGATTTATAATTTTTTGAACATGTCGAGTTTTGTATCTAAACTGCCACTGAATTCATCGTTTGCTGGTACAGACCTATGGTGAACAAACCCCAACCATAAGAACATGTGAAACGTAGTTTCGATAATTCAAATATGGTGATTTCGACGTTCAAGACAAGGACATTCTAGTAGACCGAAAACATTTGCAGACACGAAATTGCAGGCATTATTGGATAAAAATCTAACACAAACGCAAAAACAATCAGCAGAGAAATTGAATGTAAGCCGAGTAGCAATTTCTGAACGATTACAAGCGATAAGAGGGTTACAAAAGATGGGAAAATGCGTGCCACGTGAGCCTAATGACAGACAATTGGAAAATCGAAAGATCGTCAGCGAAGTGCAGCTTTAAAGGTTTGAAAGAAAGTCATTTCTGCATCGAATAGTAACGGGCGATGAAAAATGAACTTATTTCGAAACTCCCAAACGAAAAAAATCATCGTTAGCACCTGGCAAAGCCGGCCCATCGACTCCAAGGCCAAATCACCTTGGTCGCAAAACCATGCTCTGTGTCTGATGGGACCAGTTCGGTGTCCTATATTATGAATTGTTAAAACTTGGAGAAATAGTTAATACAGATCGCCACCGACAACAAATGAACAATTTGAATTATACATTGAACGAAAATCGTCCACAATACGCTCAAAGATACGGTAAAATAATTTTACAGAATGACAACACACCGTTTCATACAGCAAAAGCAGTCAAAGAAATATTGAAATCAATTGGATGGGAAATTTTATTGCACCCGCCGTACTCTTCAGACCTGGCTCTATCTGATTACCATCTTTTCCCTTGTAGAGCAGCACTTCGCCGATTTCGAAGAGGTTAGGAAATGGCTCGATGAATGGTTTAGCTCAAAGGACAGTTTTTTTGGAATAGTATCCATAAATTGCCCGAGAGATGGGTAAAATGTATAGAATCGAATGGCCAATACTTTGAATAAATAAATTTTAAATATCTATTGTAAATAACGTGTTTCTTTTAGCGAAAAAAATCGGAAAAGAATGACTGACACACCTGGTCATACTTTTGATACCATTTTGAGAAGGGCAAACCTTGAATTCTTTATTAAAATGAAAAGTAAATTATAATACTACTAAGAAATGAGAATACTTTTAAACTGCAGGCGTACGTACTGGTGCAAAGCTTCTCTGGAATTCTTTTTCTTAAAGTTTGCTGTATTCTCGATTTTCTATTCCTTTATGGTACTTAATAGTAATGAAAAAGGTGGAAGAACAAATATAATTTGAATTATGTCGTTTATTAATTTACGTGGCGGTCGCAAGAGACGCTGTTATTCACAAACTAAGTCGCGACTGTAGTTAGATATAGTCGACACGCGTTGGTGCGCGTCACATCGTGCATGCCGGATATATCCGGCGTTCGTCTCCAGGGGACTATAATGAGGACGCTGGACATATCCAGCGTTCGGTTCCGCGGGTCTTCATGTGGATGACGGACATATTCGGCGTTCGGAGCGAATGGGTTAAAAAATGGAACACAAAACATGAATACGTAGAAAAATTATATATTTGAGAACGTTTTTATCGTCAACATTAAATTGTGTCTAAATTGAAATTTGTATTCGTACGATAAATTTAGCACAAATTTTGTTCACTGTCACGATCTATCGTTGTGACCGATTCTTAGTATAGTTTTAAGATAAAGAAATTTTTCGGTTTTGGGTCAAGCGTATCTACGCGACATTCCCCTGGGATGAGGCGAATTGACTAATGATTTTGGGCGAATTTTGGAAGTTGAAGGAGGACATCAACAAAACCTTCTTTCACAATAAAGACTTTTATTTATTTCTCAAATTCAAGGTGAAGGGCTTAAATTCGAGTTTCTGTCCACCGCAAAGTTTACGTTTGAATTTAATTCTCATCAAACTGACCCTTGGTCTTTTCGGTTATATCGATACGCAGTCGAGTGCGCCTCAGTCCTTCTGGAGGTGACTTTAGGTCAGGGTGAATCAGAACTCTCCGATTATAAAAGAAATTAAATGCTGGTTGATTCCAGATATTTGCACCCTTTCCGATACGCAGTTGAGTGCGCCTCAGGTAGTTTACAAATATCGTGATGTCCACAACTGGATGGAGAAAAACTCGATATAAAATATAATAACTCGAAATAATATAAAATACTCCGTGATTATTTATGTAAGTTTGACTGATTCTGACGGGGTCGGGGGGTGGGGTACACTTCCTCAGTAGATGAAGAGATACAGTTCGTGCAACCATAGGCGAGCTATACCCTGCCGACAGTGCTACCTTACCAACCATACTCTGCCGATCCCTCCGATTCCAATATAACTGACTATCCACTGTTGGCCACTGGTCATCCCCTAACAATCCGCCGGCTTTCAATATCGCCGACCTCCCGCTGCTCATTTTCTCTTTTTTATTCACCCTTCTCCTCGAGATTTATCTCATTCGGTTGTTCCTAGAGTTGGGAACTGGTGATCGTCAACGTATCGTGGGCTTTCTTCGTGTAGGAATTGTTCCTATACACAGTCTGGGCAAATGAGTACGAACCGCAGTTGTATGAAACGAGTTCCCTTTCTTCGGGTTTACTATGCAACTACGTGACTGGTTATATTAAAAATCCCTTTCTCCGCTGTCCTTAGGCTATAGAATTTTTGCTCGAAAAGGGAAGGGGAGTAGGAAGGTAGGAAAGATGACGACATTTTTTAGATAAATATTATCATTTATTGAATGCAGTGATTATACAATTTTTCTCACATTGTTAATTATCGGATTATTCTGTACAATATTATTCTGTAAAGTAAGGCTTTATGTATGCGTATTTGACGGAATAGCCTAGAATGGTCAGATTGATGGCTAACTGTAGCTTGAATCGGTGTGACACTTAACGTGTTAAATCAATAGTGCAAGTACAAATTGATAATGGGGATGCCTTGCGAGTGAATGGAATAACGTGGAACTTTATCGTTCGTTATCATCAGATACCAACAGTTGAAAAAAATACATGCCATCGCTGACCTTCTATAGTATTGGGTGAATGCAAAAGTTTGTGCGGAGTTTCAATAGATGGAGTTATAAGCGTCGTAAAGTGTTGTCATTAATGCTTCCATCTACATATTATATATCGTTAGAAAGGTGACGTCTTCAGCTTTCATTAAAAAAAAAAATCCTTTGTTTTCATACAAACTACTTCGAGAAATATCACTTTAAAAATGAGTATAGAAAAGCTGCATTTACAGCATGTTATGCTTTACGAATTTTGGAAGGGAATAAACGTTGCCGCAGCCATAAAAAACATTTAGGATGTTTATCAGGATCAAGCACCAGCTAAACGAACCGTGGAAAAATGGTTTGCTAAATTTCGGCGCGGAGAAATTAACTTTGAAGACAAACCACGCTCTGGTCGACCTTCTGACATTGATGACGATGTTTTGCGTACTTTAGTGCTCGATAATCCGGGAATTTCACCAGAAGAAGTTGCTACAGCACTAAACGTTGACCAATCAACCACTTTTCGGCGTTAAACAAAGATGGGATTCGATTTAAAGCTTGATACATGGGTGCTCCATTTGCTGTCCGAGGAGAATAAAATCAAGCGAATTTCTGCAGCCGTTTCTTTACTCGGGCGGCTCAAAAACGAGTCGCTTTTGGGTCGATTAGTGACGGGCGATGAGAAATGGGTCCTCTACAACAATGTTCAGCTCAAACGGACATGGAAGCAGTCAGGTGAGCATGGTGACGCAATGCCAAAGGCCAGTTTGCACCCGATGAAAGTGATGCTCTCTGTTTAATGGGATTGCAAGGGCATAATCTATTTTGAGCTTCTACCCGCTGTCGAAACGATTGATTCGGACAAGTACTGTCGCCAATTAACCAATCTGAATCGAGAAATCAAAGAGAAACATTCGATTTTGTCAAATCGCAAGGCAGTCGTCTTTCATCGCGACAACGCCAGACCACACGTTTCGAAAAAGACGCTGCGCAAACTGAAGAGCCTGAAATGGGATGTCCTAATGCATCCGCCGTATTCTCCTGATATCGCACCATCTATCACTTGTTCCGGTCATTGAAAAATTATTTAAATGGAAAAAACTTTGACTCTTTGGAGGCCTTAAAAAACGGCGTCTCTTCGTTCTTCGAATCTAAACCGCACAGTTTTTATGATCGAGGCATCCGTATGTTGCCAGAATGTTAGGAAAAGATTATAGAAAACGGTGGAGAATATATCGTTGATTGAATAAAGATTTCATTTGCCTAATCACTGTGTGACTTTTGCTCACAAACCCCGCACGAACTTTTGCACTCACCTAATATTACAGTGGCAAGTTAGAAGGATGCAATAACAGGGAAAAACAATTGAGATTGCTGATCAGCACGTATAATTTGAAGAATAAGGAAATAAAAGTGCTAATGGGTATGCGATTAAAAGAAAGAGCTTTTCGGTGATTTCATTCAAAAGCGGAACACATTTTGCTGATCACTGAAGATTTATTAACAAAGTTAAGAGCGACGTATTGATACATACCAAAAATAATCACCGTTAAGAAGCAGTTCGAGAAGCGAGTGTGAAAAAAAGGGTAAAATAAATACGTGCACAAAAAGATCATCCTGGGTAATGAAATAATGATCCCAGAGTTCAAGATTATCGAATATCTTATACAAGATATTTCCAATCTGTACTTGAGAAACCAGACGAGACTACATAAATTCAAACCGAAGGCAGAACTGCAAGAAGCGTTTGACGACATCATACTATGGCAAACCACTTCAAGTGAGCGACCTTGGAATGCAGGGGACAACGGACGTCAATAACGACAACGGCTAGCAAAAGCTAAGGACGCAATAGAAGGAAACAAGTATTAATGGTCAGCGTAAATTTTGTTACAATTATAACGAGGCAGTCAAACGCAAATAGAACATGTTTTAAGTGCAATCAACAAGGATACCAGGCATCGCAATCCCCAGATATGCACAGACAGTTTAACAGGACATGCATTGTCGAGAAAATACTGAGAAAGAAGTAAGTGAAAGAGGTAGTAGTAAACAAATGTCGAGTAAATGCATTCATTAATAACGGGAGCGACATCTTTCTCATTAACGCAAGTAGCATATCAAGGCCGCTTCAATGATATTGTGGCAAAGGGGGAAAGGTAATAGTGCGGCGATGTCCGGCAGATATCACTGCAGTATGTGGGTTAGTTGAGGGGAGTATAGATGCCGGTGTTAGTTGCATTTCGGTATTGAGAGTATAGATCTCGGCATAGTTCGATGTGGTTTGAAACTTTGCTGGGTTCGAAACCCCGCTGAATGGTGTTTGAAACTTGGCTAGGAAGAAGGTGTATGAAGGGGGTAAGCGATAATGGGGAGTGTAAGTGGCGCGCGCGCGGGTGTGTGTGTGTGTGTAAGGGGAAAGAGGTTTGCAATCAACTCTTCAGCGAGCAGATATCAGCGGGCAGATATCAGCGTGCAGAAATGAGGATGCGGAGATGAGACGGTGGAATATTAGTGATGGCCTTGGCGTGGGTGACATGAGTACATGTGCAGTGGAAGTGGCGAACGGTGGCTTTTACCGATGATGCTATTTGCATGGCGATATCGTTATTAATAACAGAGAGCTGCATTATGTGAATGAGAGGTAAGAGTGCGATGAAGGGAAAGAGACCGATCGTGTTTGGGCGTAGAAAATAGCGGTTCGTTGTTTGAGACACGCTGTGCAGGAGGGTAAAATAATGTACGCATAGGGAGAGAAGCAATTACAGTCTGATGATTTTGATCGAGCTCAAAAGGTATAATTAAATTAGAAACAGTAATTAAATTCAAAATGGATCGTGACGGGAGGAGAATTACTGCTGTGCATTTTGTAAAGTAATATTATTTTCGTTATATATTTATGGTTAAGTACTGGAATAAATAACTGCTATCTTAATATACATACCTATTGCAGTACGTATTTCATTACACGAAAGAACGTGTAAGAACCGTTGCGCGCTTCAAAAGTAATGTAAATAAATAGATATAGGTATATTCCTATGCGACGGACTGAATTGAAAAGCGCAGTGCGAGAAAATTCGTGCAATCGATACAAGCATCAATTTCAGGAATGCCAAACAAGGATTGACGCCCTAAAGAACGAGCTGGGGCGAGACAACAAATGTATTGTCCAAACCGTCTTTAACCAGTTACAAGACTCCTAATTTGTCTATGCACCCCAGGAAAAAGGGTAAAATCAGGAGTTTTGCCTAGTATAAATATCGGGATTCCGAACGGAGAAAGAGAGATTTTTCTGGATGGTTTTAACTCGAGTAAGAGCAAAGTGTATAGAAAAAGATTTAGAGAAGTTTATTAACTAGTTAACTGTGATTTACGAGTATACTCGTCAGGGAGAAGTGGCACGATTTTGTGTATCGACGAGTATACTCGTCATGCGTATAAAGTAGTGACCATTGGCTATTTAAATTGTAATTTTTGAGAAAAACAAAACATATTCTCAAATTTCAAGATATTTAGAATATTTTGAGGCCATGCCAGAATAAAACAAACAAATAAAAAATATAAATAATTTGAGATGAACTCATGCGTCCCCGTATGCACCGGCTGAAACAGCTTACCAGTTCGCATAACGAATTTATTTATGTGCGATGACAACGTTTTTTAGATGTTAGCGTAAAAGGGGCAAAAGCAAAAGTCGGAAAGCTGATTTATGATAGGGTCCCTTCAGGGATGGTCCGCCACGGGACAAATGCATGACGCTGACCGGGCGCTGAGTCCATTGATGGCTGCTGGCCCGAAGTTACCTAGCTATCGAGCGGTGTAAGTGCCAATTGTTTGATGTTAGAACCATGTGCTGACATTAGACAAATGGCCCGATGCCGTGCTGCCTAAACGTCAGTTATTTTATTACTAACTGTTCCGGCCCCAGGGTAGGAAAAGCAAGGATGCTTTCTGGTAAGAGGATCAACCCCACAGCACCCACTCCAGAATTTCCTTACTGTCAAGACAAGTAGAAAATATTTTGTCAGTAACGAAAGTAGTAAATCAGTGTGGATTTAGATCTCTCAGTCCGGGTATTTTGGCGGAAGGATGAGGAAATGGCATCCAACAAATAACAATGAGATTCGATGCTTTATCGCCATCTTGATCCTGCAGGGTATCGTAAAAAAACCAACTCTACAATCGTATTTTTCAAAAAGGAAATCCGTTAGTACGCCGTTTTTCTCTAAAGTAATCTCAGCCGACCGATTTTCATTGTTGTGCAAATTTCTCCACTTCGAGAATAACGAACTTTGCGATCAGGTAGAGCCAAGAACTAAGGTAACTAAAATTAAAACGGTTATGGAGAATATTGTGAAAAAATGTCAAGCTTTATATATTCCGGAAATGGATATTTGCATTGATGAATCATTGCTAATGTGGAAAGGACGATTATCCTGGAAACAATATATCGATTCGATCGGTATCAAATTTTTTGTTTTATGCGAAAGTGAATCTGGATATATTTTGGAATTTTTGTGTATATACCGGAAAAGATACAGAGTATGACCAGCGTTATTTAGAGTTCAATATTTCTGCACGTATTGTGCTACAGTTATGTAGCGATCTTTTAGATCGTGGATATAGATTATATCTAGAAAACTGGTACACTAGCATTCCACTGATTGAAAAACTATGCAGCCATAAGACGGACGTGGTTGGCACTATTAGAAAAAAATAGGACTGGCATTTCCTCAGACTTGATAAAAATGCCTATTAGGAAAGGCGAATACGTTGCTAGATTTAAAAATAAAATTATGTTGATGAAGTGGAAAGATAAGAGGGAGGTTTATCTCGCGAGCAGCGTGCATAATGATAACGTAGTAGAAATAGAGAAAAGGAAAATGATAACAAAAAAACCAGAGATAGTGATAGACTATAATAAGAAAATGGGTGGAGTGGACATGAGCGATGGCATTATAGTAGTATACTCCACAGCAAGAAAAAGACTTAAAAAGTATTATAAAAAAATGTTTCTCCATCTATTAGATATTATTTGTTTGAATTCATATATATTATACAAAAAAAATAATGGAACGTTATCGCGAATGAATTTTTTGCTAGAATTTATGGAGGACACTATTGCATCATATCCAATAACAGGGGAAAATCGACACAAACTCGGCCAGCTAGGCCTAATGTAACACAATTACTCGGGAATCATGTTCTGGATCATATACCCGGAACTTCGAACACAAAAAATCCTACCCGAAGGTGTGCACATTGTTATAAACGCAAGATCAGGAAAGAATCCCGTTACTGGTGTTCCAATTGTAAAGTCCCATTATGTGTAACACCCTGTTTTGCTGAATACCATGCCACAGCAGGAGTTTAAATTCTTGGTATCATGTGTATTTAATTTTTCTTGCGTTTTTCGTCTAATAAGTATGTAATATATGTTTAAGTTAACCAAATAAATATACATTAGTAATAAAAGTGTCGATTTTATAAAATAAACCCATCTTTTTGATCCAATATCTTACCAGCGCAACTTACTCTGTGATTGACGAGCATACTTGTCATGGCTCGATTCTGGCGACACAAAACGGTGCGCGCTTTCAAACGAGGGCGCCACAGTTAACTGGTTAAAACAAAGTTTGACCAAAAAGGTACGGAAATAAGACCAAGCGATATTATTAAAGAAGGGTTGAACAACGGGCAAATATTTATAAATTTAATTGCGAAATTCGGAATATAATAATTAATTTTAGAACTTGTTTAAATATCCTGTTTCCTACAAAAAGATAGAATTAGTGACTTCCTCGCGGAACCTGTAGCGCGAAAACGTCCCGTCCGCGTATTGGAAACCTCGCCGAAGTCACCGAGTAATGATTTTTATTCGCCATACCTCTTTCAAGGAGGAGCTGAGGCGCAACAATAATCACGTTGCATATCGGTCAAGTACATAACTTGACTTTGTAATTTCCATTCGAATTCTGATTATCCTTGAACCTTTGAGGCGCAACAACACCCAGGTTGCGTTTCGGGAATCAGGGAAACCGACTTTGTTAGATGAAATCGAGAACCGCGCGAAAGAATCGAAGCGAGAAACAGGTTCAAACAAGGATAGTGTTTCTTGAATTAAAAAGGGCAATAAACCGTTTCGGTGCAACTTCTAATAACTAGTGCAACTTCGGTAAAGTGTGATTCAGAGCCCTCACGTCCTCCTCCAATCCCACATTTCTACATCGAAGAACATCACCTCTACGGAGCCTTCGTCCTAGAATGTATCGAGAGTTTAATAAAATGTACCCAAAACCCCATCACCGGATCAGCCTCGTTGCAAGGAAGTGTCGCGGAGACACGTTAAAACCTAAAAAGCAACAATCTGTGATTTCTTAGTATTCGCAACATAACAATTTATAATACGATTTTTATTATCGTGCAGGGTGTTCGATATACGAGCATATATACATATGCGTTCATCTAGATGTGTACACTCGTACATATGCCGCCATTCATAACTAAGAACACACATTTCCATAATATTGTCGGCCAGAAATTGCATAGCATTTTTCACTATTTTAAAATCATCATCGCTTAAATTGATCCATTCCGTTGGACAACAAATTGGCCTTCCAATTATTAAAAACATTAACGGGTATGGCAGTATCATCATCGTCAGGTCCCTATTCGTCTCATTCCTGTTTCGCTTCAGCCTCACATCAAATTCAAATCTCAACTATACCGTTTTCCATATCAGTTTATTGAGATTTATATAAAGGGCGAGGATAGTGTGTTGAATAGTACGCTAAGTGTTTATTTACATGCCTTCTTTTTGCGTTATGTATCATAAAACTCTTTTTAATATGCCACATATTAAATTTTGCGGGATATAACACTATTAACAATATGTTTTACCTTTTTAGTAGTAGATTTGCTTAAGCTTTCTATCGCATATATCTTTCACCATTATTTTCGTCTTTCATGAAGCCCAATACCTTTTTATTGACTAAAGGAATATTATAAATATTATTTACAGAATAATGACTTGTATTAAACCATGAAATGTTTTTTTTTATAACTTCATAAATATCCTCATTTTTGATTGCATATATTAGGCTATCCGTATACATATATAATACCCTGTTACATCCCACCGCTGTCACCAGAAATATGTCACGGACTATCCGCGACTGTCGAAGTTAAGTCGCGGTTTCGCGTCTTCCCGATTCATTTACCGAGATTTTAAGATAAAGAAAATTACGGTTTCGGGTCAAGCGTGTCTACGCGACACTCCCTGGGACGAGGTAAATTAATTAACACGTTGGGCGAATTTTGGAGGTTGAAGAAGGATATCAACGAAATCTTCTTCCGCAATAAAGGCTTTTATTATTTTCTCTGGTTTATTATAAAAAGTTCTTAACCTTTGAGTTCCGTCCACCGAGTATTTTACGTTTAAATTGTTTACTCAGAAATTCAGATTTTCCAGGGCTTTCGATACGCAAGTGAATGCGCCTCAGATTGCCCGGGATTGTCTTAAAATTCCAAGTCCTTTCGGTATTCGAAAGGTTTCGATACGCAAGGGTATGCGCCTGAGAAAACTCAAGGATATCTTAGGTTTCTGTGTCCCTAGAAACTCGTTGGATAGAATTGCAAAATATTCAACTAATAATCTAACCATAAATATTTTTAAAAAGGGACTACGAAGCAAATGCTGAGCCAACAAACCACAGCTGCGAGCCACCGGTAACCTAGTCATAAACATCCTTGCGGGTAGATAGCGGATAGCCACCAAGCGCCTTCGATAAACAGAGCGGTGGGTCAAACCTTCGACTAGTAACTAACAATATATCCGCGATTAACAATTTCCCCCACTAGAGAAAGGGTAGCCTAAGGAAGGTAGGCCCGGTTATATAAGGAAGTATTTTTCGGAGCGCGGGCACCACTACTAACTAGCTAACAGACTTAGATTCAGTTCGGGAACCAGTAGACTAGCTTCTCGCTCTCTCTCTCTCTCTCTCTCTCCGATACCTATATTCAGTAAGATCTATAGAGTTTTATATATATATACATATATATATATTGCTAAATTCATTTTAACTTGCAATTCTATGCAACGAGTCTCTAGAGGCACAGAAACCTAAGATATCCTTGAGTTTTCTGAGGCGCATTCACTTCCGTATTGAACTCTTTTGAATATCGGAAGGACTTAGAATTCTAAGACAATCCCGGGCAATCTGAGGCGCATTCACTTGCGCATCGAAAACCCTGGAGAATCTGATTTTCTAAGTAACTGTTTTGTAACAAGGGTTAGCCGGAGAATCCGAAGTGCATTCG